>JAPYZJ010004131.1:0-14369 GCA_030522765.1 Ophioninae sp. B BG-2022a | reverse complement strand
TCTGTGGCCAAAAGGCTTTCGTAGCCAAAAGAGATTTGTAGCCACAAGGGTTCCTTAGCTAAAAGGGTTCTGTGGCCAAAAGGCTTTCGTAGCCAAAAGACTTTCGTAGCCAAAAGGGTTTCATAGCCAAAAGGGTTTCTTAGCCAAAAGGGTTTCCAAGCCAAAAGGGTTTCGTAGCTAAAAGGGTTCCGTAGCCAAAAGGGTTTCGTAGCCAAAAGGGTTTCGTAGCCAAAAGGGTTTCGTAGCCAAAAGGGTTTCGTAGCCAAAAGGGATCCTTAGCCAAAAGCATTCTGTAGGCGAAAGGGTTTCGTAGCCAAAAGGGTTTCGTAGCCAAAAGGGTTTTGTAGCCAAAAGGGTTCTGTAGCCAAAAGGGTTCCTTAGCTAAAAGGGTTCTGTGGCCAAAAGGCTTTCGTAGCCAAAAAGGTTTCATAGCCAAAAGGGTTTCCTAGCCAAAAGGGTTTCGTAGCCAAAACGGTTTCGTAGCCAAAAGGGTTTCGTAGCCAAAAGGGTTTTGTAGCCAAAAGGGTTTCGTAGCCAAAAAGGTTTCCTAGCCAAAAGGGTTTCGTAGCCAGAAGGGTTCCATATCCAAAAGGGTTCCTTAGCCAAAAGAGTTCCATATCCAAAAGGGTTCATTAGCCAAAAGGGTTCCATACCCAAAAGAATTCAGGAACCGCTGCGTTACGTGACTCGTTACTTTCCGATACAGTAATTTTTCTCACCATATAAGTTTGCAATTCTTCCTTATTGGCCGCGTTCAGCGCTGGTCTTTCAGAGCTGGAATATCGAAGCAGAACCTGCAGGGAAAGAGCGTGTTGCTTAACGCTCAGTTCCGAGAGTCTCGGAAATTTCAGGTTGGTCCTCATTATTCCAGGAACATAAAAGTCCGTTTTGACGACCTCGTTCGTTTGCTCCTGTTGAATCGATCTTGCGTTATTGGCGTCTTTTTCCTCTTTGTCGTCGAGCGCAACTTGAGAAATCATTTCTTTGGTAACCAAATGATCAAAGTCTTCGTACAGATCAAGGCACGGATTTTTCAACGTTCCTCTCAGTGCTCTGTACATCGCGCTTTCCTTTCGAAGTCTTCGCGTGTCGACGAAATCTCCTTCCAGCATGTCCTCCAGCGGAGGATTCCTGAAACTCGAGTAATAAACATCGAGAAACATTTTTTGTTTCACAACAAACGAAAACTTACCAGTCGATGCTTAAAAACTCATCCATCCTCGGAACAAACACCGGTTTTCAACCAATAACTACTCGAAACGGTTTTTCTAAATTTCAATTCGTTGATAAAACTTAACATTTGCTAATTCATTCAATTTTCTATGTTTTCTATCACAAATCCAAACAAACCTCTAAAAATTCATTACTTCGCGATAAAATCGTCAGATCGCAATTTTTGAACGATTGTTTCGATAAAGAACGACTGTGATAACGAAATCAGTACGAAGAGGGAAAGCTTACATTTTTACGTGATTCTTCGCAACGCGGCGCTTTTTCGTAGCGGTGAAATATCGAAACTCAAGATTTGAGGAATTCGATTGATAAGGTACAATCTTATTAAATTGTTACCAACAGTTGGTACTAAAAAGTTCGTTACTCCTTAATGTTGTTTTCCGTTCGTCATTCTGCGTTCTTCAGATTCAGTCGGTAATATAGGAAACACGAGAGAAAAAGGATTTTCAGCGCTATATTAATGACTACACGCTACATTAAACTTTGGAAAGATGAAAACGAGTGTTTTCTTTGATCGCTTGTTATCGAAAGATTTCTTACGTGACAAAAGTGCTGGGTTCACGTCTCTAGTCAAAATCGTCTCGGAAGACGGTAGTCTGCTTTCAACGGCCGCCACTCGTTCGCGGTGGCGCTGGGATCGAGGACGCTACGCATCACAATTTCAAAATGGTTTTCCGTTGCAACCGTCGTTTGGAGTCGCTCTTGAACAATCGGACCCAAAGCACCGGAAACGGGTATCAGAGGGTACATAAATTGAAAAAAAAGTTGACCAGATGGTTTTTCGTGTTGAGCAAACTCAAGAGATATATTAAAGAAGATCGGCCGGGTTCAACAGATCGCATCACTCTAGCGCTGAAATGCTCGAAGGACGCCGAAGAACTAACCGAGCGGGCTACATTTTGCAGTATCGCGATGTTTCCCCAACGCTAATCCAAAGTATGTCCCAAATCTTTCTTTCTCTGTAACGTCTAGTCCGAAATATCTAGTTTTCTTAAATATAGGTAAGATTCATTTTATTAGTAATATTCGAAAATCGTAACCGTGATATTTTGCAGGAAAATAATTTTTTTCGTTGTTATTCGCTGCAATCTTACGCAATATCGTAACGGTTTTATTTGTCGAAATAAGAGAATCGCTCCTTTCGACGACAATGGGACGACTAGTTGACGCGGGTACCTTGAGTCTTGGCTACCTCGTCTCGTATTATTTTCGCTATTATCGCCAATCCCTGAAACACAAAAAAAAAAACACAAATTCTACGGTTTCGAAATTTTCGAGGAACTTTTCATTCTTGTTTCGAGAGTTACCGTACGGATTTAAAATCTGGTCGGTAATACAGAACGCTTTATTAACGAAAATTTGCTGAGTAACGGAAAACCTATTATTACCGACAGTCGATAAGCAACAATTTTGGGTCTTATATTTCGCGCGTGGTTCCTTTTTCCACTGTTACGATAGATGGCGTTAGTTACCTTTTTTTGTACCTCATTCTAGGATTTCGAAATTTTCGAGGAACTTTTGATTATTTCGAGAGTTACCGTACGGATGTTAAGTATGGTCGGTAATACAAAACCCTACATTACCGACAGTAGATAAGTACCCAGACCTTGTGTTACCGACAGTCGATAACAAAGGATTTTTTATTTTTCGCGCGTAGTTTCTTTTCTCACCGTTACGATAGATGGCGTTAGTTACCCTTTTTGTACCTTCGATAAATAGTGTTCGGAAACGTTTAATCGAATCGCGATATTTTTTCCAAGGGAAAATGTAATTCTTGCACGATGGCACTCTCGTATACTGAAAACTTAATTTTCAGTCTACAAGACTGAAAATTTTGTTTCCATTTACCTTGTCAACCTCGTCCGCGTTTGCGAAGCTGTAAGAGAGTCGCAAATGTTGATCGGGCTGAGAGCCGTTGTAATTGAACGCGTTTCCTGGGACCACGAAAACCCCCTGTGGTACTAATTTATTCATGGCCAAGTCGAGGGCGTTCTCGATAGCGGTCACTCGGATCCAGAGGAACATTCCAGCTTTTGGCACCGACCACTCAGCAATGCCTAAAAAAAAAAAGAAAAAAAACATTAAATGAGAGATTAATTGAATAACAGATTAAAGTTACTGAAGGAAATCAATTAAAAGTAACAATTATAAATGATGTACAATTACTAGTAAGTACTCGTAATAAATAATAAGGAATAGGTACTATTTAACGAAATTAATACACCCTGCTAGATTTTTTAAAAGTTCCCCACTAAATTCACATCACTGAGATTGTAACGTTTGCATCGATGTAATGAGACGTAATTTTTATTTCCACTCAGTTATTTCTCATAATAAATCTCGTGGGTTGTTTTTTTAAACAATGTCATGGTACGAATGAACAATTAATCATCCCCCGAGAAAGTGGGAATTGAGGGTGAAAAAATAGATAAAAAAGTATTTTGGAAAATTAAAAAAGTAAATTCCTAAAAGTATAATTTTTCGGTAATTAGGCAGAAGTAGGCGCCACCTCATTTTTGCAGGAGATTTTTTTTACCATAAATTACTTTAATTAGTCAAGTGATTACTACTAATTAAATTACTTTAATTGGTAATTGGGGCGAGATTTATTTTTTTGCCATAATTTACTTTAATTAGCCACCACTAGTGACATTCAATCAACGGAAGCTGACCTTTTTTAATTCCATTTTAATTATATTTTAATTCCATTCTATTTTCATTTTAATTCCATTTTATTTTCATTTTAATTCCATTTTATTTTCATTTTTATTCCATTTTATTTTCATCTTTATTCCATTTTATTTTCATTTTAATTCCATGTTGATTTCATTTTAATTCCATTTTATTTTCATTTTAATTCCATTTTTATTTCATTTTAATTCCAGAATATACCCAAACAAACCCAAACAACCTGAATCATTTCCAAAACTCATAGAGTTGTTTGGGTTTGCTCGTGTATATTCTGAAAAACTCATTTCACTAATTAAAGTAATTTATTGCAAAAAAAAACTAAATCTCCGGCCAAAATTAAGGTGGAGCTCTACTTTTGCATATTTATCAATTTTTCTCTTTTTAATGAAAAAAGAAAAGAGTAGCACGAGTACGAAATGAAATCACCGGTGAGATGTTTCTCGGCAGAGGTCAGCATAATGTCCCGCTTTTGCCTGTAGAAGCTTTGAATCTCTTTGAAGTGTTGCTCCATTCTCTCGGGGCTCCAAGTCTCGAAGAGCTTGTATATCAGCATCTTGAAAAAGTATCAGTTCTCGAGATACGAATAAAAAAGTGATAAATTATTAATAAATTATTATATATATTTAATAAATATATAATAAAATATATATAATAATAATTATATATATTTAATAAATTATTTATAAATTATTTTTTTTTATAATGAAAAATTATTCGTTTTCGTAACGCGAGATAAGGACGCGATAGCCAACCTGCGACAAACTGGACGAATGGAGAATCGAATTTTCAACGTGGGTTAGCAGCTTGCCAATGATATCCTTGTGGGCCGTTACGACGCCCAGTCGAATACCGGCGCTTATTATTTTACTGAAAGAGTCGAGTCTTATCACTCGACCTTCCGTGTCCATCGAGAGAAACGAAATAGGTTGGCTCTCCAAAAAGTGCAAGAAATAATAAGGGTCGTCCTCGACGATGAGAAAATCGTATTTTTGGGCGAGCGAGTAAACTCGCCTTTTTCTATCGTCCGTCAATACTGCCCCGGTAGGATTTGCACCCGTTGGATTCACGTACAGCAACTGCGATTACATATTTCAATCGATTTATTTTTTTGAAATAATGTTTTTTTTTTTTTTTAATTAATGGTTTGAAAGTTTTGAAATGAAGCCAGATCATTTTTTAAATTTATAATTTGAAAATTTTGAAATGAAGCCAGTTCATTTTTTAATTAATAATTTGAAAATTTAGAAATGAAGCCAGTTCATTAAAAAAATTTATAATTTGAAAATTTAGAAATGAAGCCAGTTCATTTAAAAAATTTATAATTTGAATATTTTGAAATGAAGCTATTTGATTTTTTTAATTTATAATTTGAAAATTTGGAAATGAAGCTATTTCATTTTTTAAATGTATAATTTGAAAATTTTGAAATGAAGCCATTTCATTTTTTAAGTTAATAGTTTGAAGATTTTGAAATGAAGCCAGTTCATTTGTTCAATTAATAATTTGAAAATTTTGAAATGTAGCCAGTTCATTTTTTAAATTAATAATTTGAAAATTTTGAAATTAAGCCAGTTCATTATTTAAATGAATAATTTGAAAAATTTTAATTGAAGCCAGTTCATTTTTTGAATTAACAATTTGAAAATTTTGAAATGAAGCTAGTTCATTTTTTAAATTAATCATTTAAAATTTTTGAAATTAATAAATCGAAAACTTGAAATTAATAATTTGAAAATTATGAAAATTAAATATGCCTAGTATATATTATATTAGAGAGCTCACCTTGGGAAGCGGTTGCTTGTTGCGGACTCGACTTTCGCAGGCTTTCTCAATTTCCTCTGGAATAATACCGGCCGCGTCCTGTTTGATCCCAATGAATTCAGGCGCTACAGGATCGATCTGAAAGTATTGATCCTCCATTAATTTCCGGTGGACGAAAAAAATTTTACGAATTTTCGTGTCATCCCTCGTTTTCCGATCCTTTGGAATAAAAATTGGGTAATTATGCAGAAGTAGGCCTTCGACTCAATTTTTGCGGGAGATTTTTATTTTGCCATAAATTACTTTAATTAGTCACCACTGGTGATATTTAGCCGGCGGAGGCTGATATGTTTAATTATTGAACCCAAACAAACCCAAACAATCTTAATTATTTCCATAAGTTAAGGGGTCGTTTGGGTATTTTTTGGAAGGCTCCTTTCGTTAAAAAATTCGGCTCGTTTCGACGTTTAGTCATCGAAGTTTACAAAAATGCCCTTTTTGATTGCATTTTTCGCGAAACTTCGAAAAACCACAAAACTTTCGTAAAACCAATGCTCAACCGTTTTTGAAAAATCGAGGTTGTGTAAGAAACCCGAACTTCGAATGACCAGCAGGCTCAAAATCCCGAATTTCAATATTCCAAAACTACAAATTTCGTAAATTTTTTAGTTTTTTTGGGTTTGTTTAAAATCAAGGGTTTTTATTCAAACTAACGAACCCAAACAAACCCAAACAAATGTCGTGCTTTTGCTAGCATGACCTTTAGAAAATGTGTAGTTTTGGAATTTTGAGCCTTCTGGTCAATCGAAGTTCGTGTTTTCTACCCAAACCCAAAAATCGACTTAGACTTGGTCGACTAGTGGTAACCTAATTTTGAAACTCCACTAATTATTGACACTTTACGATATTCACGAAATTACGATTTCGTACCTATTTATGGTCGATAAAATGACATTAAAATTTCAAAAAAAAAAGTAGTAATTTCAGTAAAATTCGATGTTTTTCAAAATCGTGTACTTTTTTCTCAATTTCAAACAACAGTAGCTATATTCCATATGCTAATATTGATAATACTAATATTCCATATTCTAAATAATAAAATCGTAGAATCTGAAAATTTGATAAATCAAAATGATCGAAATGATTCGAAATGATTTTAGAAAAGATAATAAATGGGGCAATGTATATCGAATCAGAAATTCAGAAGAGAATTACTGACAGCGCCTGCGACCCCAAAATAGACCGGGGTTTGAATCATGACCGGATCTCCAACATCGATGAAAGCCTCGAAAATCTTGACCAAGCCATCCTGGGATCCAGTTACGACGAGGACGTCCCAAACATTGTTGGGTGGGGAGTGCCAACGTTTCTGCATTTCTCGTAGCTCTCCCAACATTCTAGGAATCCTGCGTATGAGAGAAATCTGGCTTGTCCCTTAAGACTTCCGGTTCTCACTTCCGGTTCTCACTTCCGGTTTATTTATCTCGATGTTTAATGATACGGGCTTATTTATGTCACCCATGTATTCACCCCTGAGCTGGTGACATTTTTAACGCCACATCCAATTCTCGACCTCTCAGTGTACACAAGCTGTTGTCGTTCAGACGAAACATTATTTCGACGATCGGAAACGTCGCCGGATTCTTCTGACCTTCGGCCCAGCGAATTCGCCCTTCCGATATCGGTATCTTACGATATGCACTCCCTGAAAATTCCGTTTTTCAGGATTCCAGCTTATTCTGCTTTTTTCGTTGATCACGAATTTTTTACTGTTTTTTTTTGTTTTTATGGAATTTCAAATGGGATTTGAATTTGGAGAGAAAAGGGAATTTGAATTTGGAGAGCAAAGGGAATTTTAATTTGGAGAGAAAATGGAATTTGGATTTGGAGAGAAAAGGGAATTTGGATTTGGAGAGAAAAGGGATTTGAATTTGGAGTAAAAAGGGAATTTGAATTTGGAGAGAAAACTGAATCTGAATTCGGAGAGAAAAGGGAATTTAAATTTGGAGAGAAAAGGGAATTTTAATTTGGAGAGAAAATGGAATTTGGATTTGTAGAGAAAATGGAATTTGGATTTGTAGAGAAAATGGAATTTGGATTTGGAGAAAAAACGGAATTTGAAATCGGAGAGAAAACGGAATTTGAATTTGGAGAAAAAGAATATTTGAATTTGGAGAGAAAAGAATATTTGAATTTGGAGAGAAAACGGAATTTGAATTTGCTGAGAAAAAGAAATTTGAATTTGGAGACAAAAAGGAATTTGAATTTGGAGAGAAAAGGGAACTTGAATTTGGAGAGAAAACGGAATTTGAATTTGGAGAGAAAAGGGAATTTAAAATTGGAGAGAAAACGGAATTTGAAAATGAAGAAAAAACGGAATTTAAAATTGAAGGGAAAACGGAATTTGAATTTGGAGAGAAAAGGAAATTTGAATTTGGAAAGAAAACGGAATTTGAATTCGGAGAAAATACGGAATTTGAAATTGGAGAGAATACGGAATTTGAATTTGGAGAAAAAGAATATTTGAATTTGGAGAGAAAAGAATATTTGAATTTGGAGAGAAAACGGAATTTGAATTTGCTGAGAAAAGGAAATTTGAACTTGGAGACAAAAAGGAATTTGAATTTGGAGAGAAAAGGGAATTTGAATTTGGAGAGAAAACGGAATTTGAATTTGGAGAGAAAAGGGAATTTAAAATTGGACAGAAAACGGAATTTGAAAATGAAGAAAAAAAGGAATTTAAAATTGAAGGGAAAACGGAATTTGAATTTGGAGAGAAAAGGGAATTTGAATTTGGAGAAAAAACGGAATTTGAATTTGTAGAGAAAAGGGAATTTGAATTTGGAGAGAAAACGGAATTTGAATTTGGAGAGAAATAGCCGAAATTTTAATTCTTGCTATTTTAGCTTAATTTTCAATAGATATTTCGTAATATTTCAAGGTCGATTGGCTTTCGTAGAAAACAGCAGTTTTTTAGCTGATACGTAAATTCGATCGAATCGTATTGGTAATTCATCATGGTCCGGCTCACCGAGAATATTGATAAGCATCCTCTTGCGTCTGTGGCAAATGTCACTGAACGATCTTGAGAAATCCATTTTCGACAAAATCGAGTGTAACTGTCACTTGATATTTCAACTTTGCACTAGAACGACGATGATCAAAATCGAAAAACTAACGATTCGTTTTGATCCTTCTTCTTTCACAGTTTACGATGTATTGAATTTCCGGATGGTAAGAAACGCTATCACCACTGTGCAATCACTTTTCTGTTGCTGTCAGGCGACGTAAACTATATTCGCACGTTCAACAAATTTTCAGACCATTTTGTGGCAATTTATACTTCAAGGCCTCACACTTCGCGATTACCGTGCTGATAACCAATAAGTTTTTTTTTTCCAATTATTGGCTAGTTGAACGTACAAGGAAATAATTCACCGATTAGCTCGAAAACGAGCAGTCTTTAAGGTTTATTGTACTTCGATGGGTGACCGCCAATTGTACGACTTTTAATATTTAATTATATTACAATTAAATTAAATTATAAGTTAATTATAAAATTAAATTATATTAAAAATAAATTATATTAAACTAAATAAAAAATAATTAAATTATATTGAACCAAAAAAAAATTAAATTAATTAAATTAAATTAAAATTAATTTAATTTAATTTAATTTAAAAAAATCAATATTTAATATTTTAAATACTAAATTCAAATAAATTATTCATTCATTTCCAATTATTTCAATTTTCATCTCAAACCAGTTAATTTAAAATGATTTTTTTAACGTAAAAATGGTCAATGGAAAAAAACTGCTTTTTATACTAACCGCTCCAAGCGTTGCTGTATATGTCGGTATTTGCACCATGATAGGATCACCTTCGTTGATCAGGAGATCCAGGACTTTGCACCAACCTTCCTGGGAGCCAGGGGTGAAAAGAACATCCAGATTTTTCACCATTGGTTTGTGCATTCTCTGCTGGAATTCTCGATAGATCCGTAAAAGTGGATGGTGTCTGTATCAGACAAAATTGAATTTTTAATCAACAGTCTGTTTTTTTTTTAATTGAAAAAAAAGATGGTAACTGATAAAAAGAGGTAAATGGTTCATTATATAATTATATAATATAATAAAATAATATAATTTTAATATCATTATAATATTATAATTTTATAAAATTAATTATATAATAAAAAGAGATAAATGGTGAATTCAGCTGTTTGATATCATGATTTCGTCAATCACTGATAAAAAATTTGTTAAAAGCTCAAAAAATTGTTTTTTTTTAAAGCTACCCTTGAGAAGGTCCGTATTGAAGAGACGAATTTAAATCAAGTTTTGAAAGTTCCGTAACTACGTCGTCGCGGTAAGTGATCGATATTGCGTTGATCGGAAAGGTCATCGAATTGGGCATTCCACCCGCGAACGAAATCCATTCCGATCGGTTTGATTGCATTTCCGCTGTGTGACAAACGAAAAAAAATTGCATCAACATTTTTCAAAGCAGATATCGAAAGAAAAAAATTCCAGTCCAAATACAGTTTTTAATATTTATTTGAGCTTTTTTTTAAATTCGAAATTGTTTTCTCTATAGTCTGTTGAGCCGGATTTTGATATTGTAATTAGAAAATTTTATAAACATAATTAAAGTGCGACATTTGTGACACAAAATGCACACTTTTTTTCAAAATTACCGTAAATTGCTAAATTTGTCGATTTCAAAAATCCGACACGACAGATTAGAACTACAATCCTAGGCTTTATTTAGTCACGTTTGGGTTTGTTTGGGTTTATCAACTGTCTTTTAATTTTTTTATAGAAATTTACGTAATCCAATTTAATCAGCTTCGATTAAATGAGTCAAACGAACTTTTTTATATTTACGACAATTAATACTAATTTTTTCATGTGATAAATAGAAGAGATAAAAAGAAAGAGAAATGCAGGGGTAGGATAGAAGCTTAGGTATAAGTTAGAAATAAGGAATAATATATAAGGAAATATTTTGTAAAAAACTTGTATTCCAAGTTATGCAAATAAAACTCTATTATATATATATACTAATTTTTTCATCCATCAATTAATTTATTAATTTTTTTATTTAAAATAAATTAATCAATTCAACAATTATGAAATTTAATGTCGTGAATAATAACAATAAAATTAATGAATTTAAAAAACTTTGGGTGATTTACGTCCAACTAATTAATGATTTAATTAATCATCTTTTTTATGGAATTAATTGATTAAAAACAATCCGGAATTACTCACCAAATAATCGAATCATATTTTGACGTCGTCTAACGACTTTTTTGGAGAAGAATTTCGTGTAATCCATTGTCGCAGATAAATTTACAGATGGAACGATAGGATCAATTTTGGTCGCGAATTTCCTTTCTTTTTGCGTACACGACGTGGCACCTTTAAAGAACAATTATTTTCGAATGAAAGTGACCAGACCATGTGCGATAGGGTCACCCGTGATAAATACGTTGGGGCCAGATTGTCGTCCAAAAACTAATAATTTGATGGAATTTTCTCGACCACGGAGTCCGATATATCACGTTATGTTTTCATCTACATTAACGGACTGACAAACCTCGAGAGAGAATCGCACATAACTCTGCGATAATGCTGTAATAAACGCTTCATTCTTCCCCCACTCCCCTTATCTTTTACCCCTCTTTTTGCTTTCGACACACATGATAGCGTAATCTGATATCTGTCAAAGCATTCCCCTACATTTTTATATTTGCTTTCTAGAACAAACATTGTTTCATTTTACGTTGAATCATACATTTTTCTGCATCATATTTTACTTTACCATATTCCTTTGCGTTCAGCAGCCAGCGTGCTGCAAAATTATTAACGAGAATTAGGGTAAATTATCGGTGAACAAAGAAATTATAACAATGTTTTGGTGGCCATCTTTTTAAGGCATTAATAATGGATTTTGTAAAGGACCTGATCCATGTAAAGGTTATTCATTAGTTATTGAAAAGTTATTTGTTAATTAGTTATTTAAGCCTGATTTATTTATTAGTTATTTAAACGTTATTCGTTATTAGTTATTTATTCGTTATTTATTATTAGTTATTTAAACCGTATTTATTAATTAGTTATTCTATCCTTTTTTGTTAATTAGTTATTTAAACCTTATTTGTTTTTAATTACTAAAAAACTATGAGTGTTGAAATAAAACGGAAATGTTTATTTAATCATTTCTTCAATGATCAACGTATTAATAATCATTTTGGTTCAGCAAACAATGGTCATTATTAACTATAACAGTTTTTTTCAAAAAGTAACTTCTGGGCTTTATCAAGACCACTGTTTCTGAATAAAGTTATACCCGTTGTAACTTCGTATAAAAAATAATTTTAAAAATATGTAATATTCAATTTAATTTTTGTAGTTTTTTTTTAATTCATTTAAATTTTAATAGCAAATTTAGCGTATGGTAGCATTTGAGGTATTGTTAATACTTTTTAAGCATAAACCGTCGAGCTATAAATTTGTTCAAAAAAAGAGGGAATACTGGATTAATAAATCGAGATAATGCACATTTATTCTGCAGATTTAGTTATTACCCAAACCAACCCAAACAAACCCAAACAAATAAAATCGATAAGCGAAATAAGATCAACTGTATAGTAAATATCTCCTAATCTCGTCTCGTATAAACCCAACCTCAAATAAACACAAACCCCAACACACCCAAATAAATACAAACCCTAAAACACTCGAATAAACCCAAACCCTAACATATCTAAATAAACCCAAACCCTAAAACACTCAAATAAACTCAAACCCTAATACACCCAAATAAACCCAAACAGATAAAATAGATAAGCAAAATAAAATTAACAATGTAGTAAATATCTCCTTATTTTGTAGCATATCTCCTTATCAAAAAAGTTTATTCACAGTGTGCACTAACCCACACTCATTAGTAGCAGGAAATAATGTTTAATTACGCCTTTACTTCGAGTCCCGAATCACAATCTCTGCTTAATCATTTGTCATGTGTCCACAAGTCATCGCAGCTTTATCTAAAGCAGGTGTATTAGAAGAATATTTATCAATGTACAATCGGTACAGGAGTGTCACGATGCAAGATAACGAAAAGCCACTTCAACCTAACTAATCAGATATAATTGCAAATATTTTTCTGCCAACAAAGATAGGAACGTCAACTTGTATTGTAATTTTTATTCTTAATCATTAATCGACATTATTATACTACTTCGGAATTTCGAATTTCCAGTTTCGTAATAGAAAAATGCAATTTTGATTATGGCAATTGGTTAAGAATGAGAATTCAAATAATCGTTAAGTAAATTAATTGCATTGTATGTATTTTATTTATTTTCTATTAGAATTTATTATGCCAGTTTTAGTAATTTTTTTTACTATTCCAATTAATTTGATTTAGTTTCCAATGTTATTAATTTATTCTTCCACTTTATTTTTAATATTTTTCTTTCGGAAAAATGGAAATTGGAAAGTCATCGATAATATTTAAAAAAAAAATCAATCAATTAACACATTTTTTCAAGATTGGATTCCGACAAATCACTATACCGATCGAACCTGTTATTTTTGTCGTTGATACGAATTAGGTCGTTGACTGCCTTTCTGCCAGAATTGCTGATGAGCTGATGACGTTTGTACCATCCAGTTGTCGAATGAGAGGCTGACGTCTGTACCGTCTATTCGACAGCGTTGTATTGACAATACGTATAAGCAATAGGAACCCACCGGTTATTTGATCAGTGTCATCAACGCTGACCAAGTTCAGTAGCAGGCTCGGGTCTCACAGCCTTCGCAGATAATTACGGAATTAACGTTTCAACAATTGGCCTATGTTCCCGGCTTTCAGTCCTCCCGGTGTCAAAACCCAACAGCTATGATTCAACGACGACGAAAATCGCGTACTTTTTCTAATCCTAATTGGCCTCCTAATTGGCGCATCCGAAGCCCATTAATTCACGGCGCGTAATGATTAAAACTCGGCTGGACTATCGAAAAATTCAAAATTGAAAGCAATATTTTGGCGAGGTGTTTTTGATTATTTTTCAAAATTTTTCAAATTTCGAAAATTAGAAAATGAAATATATATTTTTTTAATATTGGAAACACAACGGATAATAATAGCTTTTTTTAGCCAATTAAGTTATGATATTTATTGATACGGGTATTGAGAAAATAAGAAATGTTCCTTTTACGTATACAGGGTGTCCCAGTTAAGAATGTCATCCCTGAAATGGGGGGTAGGGGATGAAATTCTAAGACGATTGATATAAGCATGTATGGGTCCCAGATCAACCTCTGAATTATTATTAATTTTTTACGGGAGCCAATCAGACGCGCCCGGAGGCGAACCTACGTCGGTGGCTGACACGCACGTGTGTTAGTGCCCGGAGGGGCACTACCGACGTAGGCCCGCATCCAGGCGCGTTTGATGGGCTGCCGTAAAAAATTCATAACAACGGGGGTTGATCTGTGATCCATACATGCTTATATCAATCGTCTTAGAATTTCACCCCCTACCCCCCATTCTTACATACATACTTACTAGTGAAGCTAATAAAAAGCGTGTTAAAAAGAAAAGCTCAAGGCTCGAAAGCACGAAGGTCCGATTGGGCGCCAGCTCCCTTCGGGAAGCAATTCTCAATGT
>JAPYZJ010004130.1:0-14373 GCA_030522765.1 Ophioninae sp. B BG-2022a | reverse complement strand
CGACTTAGCTACACTATACCGCATTTGCCGAGGACACGGGGAAACTGTGGAAAACCCGTGCCGGTATAGACGGCCCTGTGTTTTGCCTGATCCTTTGGTCTATACACTTTGTATTGAAGTATCTACATGAAAGTGTCAGAAAAAACGGCCTCCCGCTCACTGGTCGATGCGCCAGCCAGAGCACAGCTAAACGGTCACCGCACCAAGTATGAGCCTCTCTCGATGCTGCTTAACTTCGGTGACCGCCCGAGCCGCACTTCGACCGCCCAACCACCAGCGTCGGTCTCGCACAGTAAAGTATTTTCTTTACGTACTCAATATGTGGGTGCGTTTATGCGACACCCAAGTGTTAGGAGGGTAAGATAAACGATGAGCTTGAAGTTTGCAACGTTACGACGCAACGAAAATCATTATTTTTTAATTTATCTATTTCGTTTTCACTGTAATTGTAATTGAAATAGCTTAATATTAATGAAAAATATTTATGGCGATAACCTAGAATTCAAACATGAAAAAAAAGTTTCGCAAAATAATAGATCTAAGGAAATAAAAAAAGGAGAAAAGAAATCTCGTTGCGTCGCAACGATGCAAACTTCGAGTCTATGATAAACGGTTATCTTCCGGCAGCCATAGAACGTATACACAAGAACAATCCGGTGAACGATGCACAGACGTTGCATCGGACCCTAGCTGTAGGAGCCACAAATCCAAAAATCTCGTCAGTCGTCACCGTTTAGTATGCCACTTGTTCGTGACTCTCGTAACTACTCACATTCAAAGTTGAAGGGAAAATGCATTCATTCTCGATTGTGGACGCGTGGCGAACTGGAGATTGTTCCGAAGCTGAAGCACCGTGTAGTCCGCTTCGCCTCTATGGATACGCATACGCATAGATACACATGAGTGGTTCTTGCTTCTAAATACATGTATAACACTTGAACCTTGGTGTGGACCAAACGAAATTTGATGCTTGGCTCGCAACGAAAGGAGTTCCGCATTCATTCTGCATACACGCGCTCACCCCGTTTGTCTCTTTGTATCGCGATGCACTATCCCCGTATCGTTTAATTTATACCCTTTTCGCGCTTTCGCATTACGCACTACATGTACCTTGTGTCGTACGACAGTCTTATCACTTTATCAACGTGACAAATCGCATAATCATAATTGCCAAACAAAGAGTTATCAAATCCGCACAGAAAAATGTTCGCCTCTAACAAAGTGTGTTTCAATGCTCTGTGCACTCGACGCGAAGTGGAGCCTATCGTCTATCACACGCGTTAACGTTCAGTGGTTATTGGCGAACGATTATATCGACAGTTTCAAACATCACTATTCTTGTTTTCGATGTCAAATAACTTGTTTTTCGGAAACGTGACTGAAACCTACACTTTCTGACAGGATGGCGTCGTGTGTGCGTGTATATACGTACATACGTACGCACCGAAAATTTTGGGAAGTGCGCCACTCCCGACATTCCCCAGAACTAAATGTCACAAATGCATATATTTATCGCGGTTCCCTCTTTCTCGCCTGCGCCTAGCGCCTACGCCTAGCGCTCGGGATAAGGGTGCAACAAGGGGAAGTGCATGCAAAGGTAGGAGTGCTCTAATGATCTTAATGGATCATTTGATTCACCGACTCAGAATCCGTTTCACAAGGGTTTATTTCATTAACGAATCAGGCTAAGAAAATAAAGATGACAATTGCTTACATTAGTTGCTATGCCGTTGTCGGTGCGGCCTGTTTACAAAGATCGAATGCTGGGCCCTCTCGCAGGTAGGCCGATTGCCTCGCTTGGGTGTACGCTCGATTACCGGATGAAGCTGATGCTTTAAAGTGACACGGGTTAACTCAATATTATTGAAATAGTCTGTTACGCAATATTATTCGAGTAGGCACTTTGACGAGAATACGCAATTTCACAAAAGGATCGCGCTTTTCGAGAATTTACGAACTTTGCAAAAGTTACAGAGAAGTCCGCAATTACCGTCAGGAGACAGAAGTGAACTTATTACGATGATCATTGAGGGGAGACTTTGCTCCGATGGTAAAATTGGGAGCACTTGCTCCGGTGGAGTAATAATAATAATAATATTGGGGGGGTTCCTTTATTCCTTTCTATTTCCATGTATATCCTTGTGGGCTTTACATATCTCCTTTTCTTTTTTCTCCTCGAGTTCCAATTTTTCTGATATTTCCAATTTTTAAATATTTCCACTTTTCCTTGCTAGCCTTCCATTGGTTCATCTTTTTCTGTCACTTGCTACCCGCACTTCGCTAAGCTAACCTGCCTATAGTGCGTCCACAGCCGCCTTAGCTACACTATACCGCGTTTGCCGAGGACACGGGGAAACTGTGGAGAACCCGTGGCGGTATAGTCGGCCCTGTATTTGCCTTATCCTTTCGTGTACACACTTTGGTGTACACACAAGTATCTACATCAAAGCATCAGAAAAAACGGCCTCCCGCTCACTGGTCCATGCGCCAGCCAGAGCACAGCTAAACGGTCACCGCACCAAGTATCAGCCTCTCTCGATGCTGCTTAACATCGGTGATCGCCCGAGCCGCACTCCGACCGCCCAACCACCAGCGTCGGTTGCTCCGGTGGAGTAGTTGGAAGAACTGACTTGAAAAATTTTCTATCCAAGCTTGTAGGATATTTGGATGTTGGAATATTGGCAGAAGATGTCTTTGGAAAAACGCATTTTTCATGGTGCATAATTTTTGGATTGGTGGGAAATAGATAAAAAAGGAAATAGTACGTGTCATTGGTCGATTAGGGAAGGAGAGATATCTTGTGGAATTATGATTGGCTGCAGACTATGATTCTCATAGGCTTCGTCCCATTTGTTTGGAATTGGTGCAGGACTCGTTATCTCGAGCGTTGGAAAAACATGGGGAGAAAAATGGGCCTTGTTCGCGTCGCCGCGTTTACCCCGAGATAGGCTTTGTTGACCTGGGTCTGAGCGAGCGCATGGGAAATATCAACTCGGTTTTATGGCCGGGTCAACTTCCCGGCTCGAAGCATTTTCTTTTGAAATGCATATTTTTTGACAGGGGATTTTGATATTTCGTTCTTGAACGATAATTATGGAGTCAAGGATTAGTACATTCTCTTCCTTACGAGTGAGGAGTTTTTGTCGTTACGCGTTTCCGGTGTATCGCTTATCGTATACAATTTGCAGCTCGCGTTCGTCAACCAAATTTCATTTGTGTTATATTGTCGGCGGACGTAACAACAGATACCTACAAATTGGAGATTCCCACGGATTTCTTGAAATATGCGATGGAATCGAGTCATTGAGGTCTCGAAATGTATGTTTGGAATATGGCTATGCGGCTCTGCTCCTCTTCAAGTCACGATATTTGTCAAGCTTTTTATGTTACAGCATTTTCATCACGACGTTCGCCCGGTATTACAATTTACTTCTTTTTTCTTCGATTCGCTTCGATTCGGATTTCAAGGGCAGACAGCCGTTAAAATATATTAATTTGACATTGCCTGGTCAAATTTCACTCAATTCCGAAGAGCCGTCTAGGAAATCCGTAAGCATCTACTACCTTAATCGGCCATACAGGCCGAGCTGGGATATCGCCCCCTCTTAAAGGAGCAGACAAAAATTTCAAATTTTTCGGTGATTTTTCACGGGTTGTATTTAAGTGAAAATTCATCGAATCGGGATGACAACAAAAGCCTTTTGAAGCTCCAAGGTTATAGATTTCCGTTTTTTTCGCCATCAATTTTTAGGAGCCATGTTTTTCACTCAATCTGACGAAATAGCCCGAAAATTTTGTTTTTAATTAAAAACCTTCTCTTCGTTATTCAACTGACTTGGAGAATTTTTTTCGGGTCGAACCATCATATGGACCGGATATACTGTTTATTCCGCTTCAATTTCCTCTTTATAGATTTTCTCTACGACCATTTTCCGCGGAGATATCCGATGTTAAATGAAAAAGGACATTTTTACCTTCAATCGTCAATATCTCAGCAACCAATGATCGTACAGGAAATCGAAGGGCGGTTTCGTAAACGGAAGTGAATGTGCTATTAAATCCTATCAAAACATTTCAGAAAAAAATTTGTTTCCGCCTACAATATCGACTTAAAAGCAGTTGAAAAAATCGGCATTTACCCTTGTTTTGGTAAATCGACCGTATATGCATTTAATATTGATGTGGTGGCTAAGATTCTTAGGGATTGTTATACCTCAATATATCCCCAATAGCCCTGTGAAATGGCAAATCGATCCGTCGAGCGGCTTTTTTTACCCGATTGATCAAAGTTTAGGAAAAAATTAAAGGAGGAAGATTCTGGTTTTTAAAAATCGTGCAATCTACATGAAAATGGAGAAATCAAGTTTTCTTCAACTTTTTCCACAATTTTGACGCTGCTACTGGGGAAATTGATAAAAATCAAAAAGAAAAATTTCAAACATAAGAAAAAACATTTGTTGCTACAATTTTGATTTCGAATTTGGATATCAATCTCCGGCATTTTCATTACTCAAAGCATACCACGTGGAGGTCGGATTTATGCTTCTTATGTGCTGATACACATGTGTGTTGTCTCTGTATGTATAGATCTTGAAAAGTTTGTTTGGGTTTGTTTGGGTTGCTCGGATTACTGAAACAATCCCAAACAGCCAAAGAGTTAATTTGGGTTTGTCCGGGTTGCTCAAGTTACTCTGGTTACTCGAATGAACCCAACCTTTGGATTTCTCAGGTTACTCGAACAAACCCAAACAAATCAAAATTTTAGCAAAAAAATTTTTTTTTAAGTTTTCGCAATTTTTCTTCCTTTTTTTGTTTCCCCAGAAGCAGCGACAAAATTATCACAAAAGTTGAAGAAAAGTTGATCTCTCCATTTTTATGAAGATTGCACGATTTTTAAAAACCAGAATCTTGCTCCTTTAATGTTTTCCTAAACTTTGATTAATCGGGAAAAAAGAACCGCTCGATCTATCGATTTGTCTTCCTCTCCCCATCAATTTTTGTGAAGATGCGGTCGATTTACCAAAACAAGGGAAAATATCAATTTTTCCACTGCTTTCAAGTCGATATTGTGGGTGGAAAGAATTTTTTCTTCTTCAATGTTTTCATACAATTTCATAGCACATTTATTCCCGTTCACGAAACTGCCCTTCTATTTCCTGCACGATCATTGGTTGCTGAGATATTCATGATTGAACGAAAAAAGATCCTTTTTCATTTACATCGGATATCTCAGCAACCAATGATCGTACACATAATCTAAAAAAGGAAACTGAAGCTGAATAAAAACCATATCCAGTCAATATTATGCTTCAAGCCGAAAAAATATTTCCGAGCCTGTTAGGTAAGGAAAAGGCTAAAAATTTGGACAAAAAATTTTCCGCGCTGTTTCTTTGGATTGCGTGAACAACATGACTCCAAAAAATGTTTAGCTTAAAGATCGGAAAACTAGAATCTTAGAGCTTTAAAATGTTTTTTGTCATCCCGATACGATAATTTGTCACCTAAAAACAGCCCATCAAAAAATCACGAGAAAAATTGAAAATTTTTTCTGCTCCTTTAATGTTTGTGTGTAGTGTATTTCGATGCGACAGAGTAGACCGCATAGGCGGGGGTGTCGCCGTATATATGAATTTCTCCCTAAATTCGCCAGTAATCCAAAAATTATCCGACCAATTTACATATGGAACAGAATTTATATTTTTTGAGATATCTAACGCAGAAGGTCCAAAAATCCTCGTAGCTGTTGTATACGGAATACCAAAAATCGAAGGTTTATCCAGTTTTACAGGATTCTGTAATGAACTATTTCCGTTGTTCAGCAGTTTCATAGTCATGGGCAACCTTAATGTAAAGACTAGAAAGGGGAATCAGGACAGTAACTTTCTAGCCCAATTAATTGATGCGAACGATCTATTCTCGGTTCCGTTTGAAGCAACACATTATTCAGCACTAGCGGATACCCAAATTAATCATTGTATCGTAGATGTGGCGAATAAAATTCCACAAAAACGTCAGAAGATTGAGGCACTCTTTGGTCATGACTCTATCTGGGTGAACTACAATCTTAAAGTAGCTGAGTCCCAAAATAGAAAAATCACAATGAGAAATTTCAAATACCTTTAACCGGTAAGCGTTTTTACGCGTTTTTAACGCACTTAACTTAATTTGACTGGTGTACTTTCGACGAGACCTAATCCATTAACTACGAAGTATCTCTTCGCAATACAGTACTTCTCGATAGCCTAGACGAAAATGCTCCACTGCAGCATTGTGAGCTAAGCATGTTCCTTTTCCTAAGTTAACCCATTAGTGCCCACTGTGACTGAGACAGGCCACTAAAGGGTCAAATGAGGATATCATAAATATGATGACAGAATACAATAAAGTGTGGAAGCGTTTTGCTCTCAGCCGTAAATGGTCGAGTGCGCAAAATCGTAGATCTCACACAAACAGTGCAGGAAAGGCATTGCTACATATATTTAGATCACTTGGAATTGCACTTCGAGTCACATTAAGAAATGCAAAGCGAAAATTTTATGGGGAAGCATTTGACCATGCCCATAATAAGGCATCAGCTTGGAACAGGTTACGTAAGCTTGGAATTGTACGACCAAAAAATGGAAATAACCTGCACAATGTATCTGTCCAAGATATTAACGAGTATTTCCACTCTGTATAGAGTGGGGATGGTGACTCTCGAATAGTCTCGGATTTTTCCGTCCCCTCCAGCTACGATGACACTCATTTTTATTGCGCTTATATTTCCCTCGATATGCTTTTGAATGCGTTTAACCGTACCTCGGCAAACGCTGCCGATGCAGACGGCCTCTCGTTGAGTATTCTTCGATTAGCACTTCCCGCAATCTTTCATAAAGTGCTTCATATATTTAATGTTTGAATAATCCATAGTAGCTTTCCAGCTATCTGAAAAAGGCGCTGATCTAACTGATAGCTAAGGTCAAATTACCTGTTGCATACAGACCAATTTCGATTTTGTGTGCTCTATCAAAAATATTATAACGTATTATCGCTGAC
This sequence comes from Ophioninae sp. B BG-2022a, assembly GCA_030522765.1. Lineage (NCBI taxonomy): Eukaryota > Metazoa > Arthropoda > Insecta > Hymenoptera > Ichneumonidae > Ophioninae sp. B BG-2022a. The sequence goes on along the minus strand of JAPYZJ010004130.1, from coordinate 7,338 downwards.
TAGATTATGACCTTTCTCGTAGCAAAAGAGCTTGTAGATCCCTATCAATCCGCCTATAAAAAAGGAGTTGGAACCCAAACTGCTTTATTGAGAACCTGCAATCCTGTACAATAGTCGATTGATGACAGAAAATTAACGGTTATGTCCCTATACGATTTTTCCAAACGTTTCGGTCGCGTAAATCATGACTTGCTTCTAAGTTGAAAAAATAACGGTTTTCCACATCGACCTTGTTATGGGTCTTTGCCTGGATCTTTCCAGACCGTCTTTGACTGGAAGGGCTCTTGATCTACTTGGACCAATGTCATTGTGGATATCCCACAGGAGTCAGTGTTGGGTCCGTTATCGTTCACGCGCTATACGAACGTCATAAGATACGTTCTATCCCTTTTTTTTTCTGAAAAGATTGTTTATTGGATCCGAAAACAGTGTTACTTTTTTAAGTCTAAACTCTCTTACATAAACTTAAACTATAATCTATTAACTCTTTGTTTAATATGTAGTGCTGGCTAGGTAAAATAAATCTTTACATCTCGTCAACAGTTTTTAGTATTTTGCTCTTAATTAGAAAATTTGGCACTTAATTATCACCTTAAGGAGTAAGATATAGATCCTCAATTTTATCACATATGTATGGAATGGAAGGGGCCCGGCTCGGAAAAAAACAATCTGATGTTTTGATATTTTTGCAATTTTCTCTTATACTATATATACTATATACAGGGTGTGGCGTGAGAAATGGATAACCTTGCATTGTCGCATAGGCGATCTTAAGCCCTATTAAAAAAAAAAAGTACGAACTCCCTCTGACTCAACTACTCTTTGTGATAATGTTTTTTTTTATTTTTAGGAAATTTCCCTTTTCTGTTCACTTTATCGGCCACCATTCATTAAAAAAAGAGATTTTTACAGTCAACTACAGACAACGAGACACTTGAAAAATAAAAAAATACATAACCATATGTAAAAGAAACAAAATTCCCTTCTGCATTCGCCATTACAATTTTTTTATAAATAAACTAGATAAACAACATATATGGAAAATAAAAACAATTTCACCTCCGATTTAAGTGTAAATCTGAAAATATTGATGGTAGAGTTAAAAAAGTGCGAGAACCAAAGTTGAAGGAAATAAAACTCCACCGATTACGATTTTTTTTATAAACTTGATAGTATAACTCTGCAACTATTGATCCCCTGTAAAAATGATAACGACCAATCTTGTGGGAAATAAAATTTCCAACAACTTCGTATACTATCACTTTTGCTCTAAAGTTGAAAATTAACGAGCTATTTCCCGATTGTCCCGAAAATCGATTCGTAGACTCCCAACCAACCTCCCCGACGTTGAAAAAAAAAGTGCAGCCAGGAATTGTTTCTATTTCAATATCTATCTCGACTGGACTAATATAAGCCTTAGAAAAATGGTCTTCTATAAGCTCGTGCATGATCTTCTCCAAAACGGCAAAATATAACGCAGTGTGTGCAACTTGGAATATAAAAAAATGAAATGTGAATTCAAAGAAGACAGGACGAGAGTGGTTGTCACGCGTTATATATATATCAGGTAGAAACGAGTGTTTCTATTGGCACTTGAGACTTTGTGCTATGGTGGCACTCTGAGAGTACCTGCCTGGCTTATACCCGTTTTCTGAACAGTTTCGACCGAAATTTCGAAAGTTTTTTGGTGTATCAGCATCAATAATGTATTCGTGATTTTTGCTGAAACATAAGAAAAACATCGTATATTCGGTCGAATTTGATCATGAAATGGTTAAAAAAAACAGGTGGTACTCCGAGAGTGTCACCGCGATATAAAGGGTTAAGGAATGAAATGGTTAAACGAGATGGACATTTTTTATCTTTGTTCAATGTCGTTAATATTGTAAGCGCTCTGTAAGGCTGTCAGAGGATCTATTTTATCCCAGTGCACTAACAATAAACTATCTATCTGCCTATCTGTCTCATTTGTCTGTATGTCAGATTTGATCTTCAAAACTGTCTAAAACAAAACTTTAGACATGCGGATATATTATAAAAAAAACAAATAAAAATGTCCTGATACCTACAATCGGTTTTATTAAGTTTTCAAAAAAGCGAAGTCATGATGCCGCACCCTGTGCAAACGGGCTTAAACGCAATATTAATAAACCTATAGTTATGGTCCTCGGCTCCGGCCTGAAAGTCAGAAGTATTAGGCTCGATGAATTACCGCTCATCACGCTAACGACGTTCAATTGGCATCCCTCCAAGCTGGCAATTGGCTGGACGAAACAACCTGTTCGGAACCTTGCCGTTCAGGTATCGGCTAATCCTTCGTGTTAGGCGCAAGTATCGAACATTTCGCGTAGTCTTTTTCACTATCCGTGAGCTTCAATTTCACCAAAATGCTGTATTAATGAAGCTTAGGACTGAATTAGTGTCCGCTTTAATATTCCCGCATTTCGACGAGCTGCGCTTATTTTTTGCATTCGTTACCGGCAATTGTAACATCTGCACCGTCTTCAACCGTTTACGAAATTAGTTTGTTCGATCTTTTCTTTAACTACGATTAATATATTCTTTCTTATTTGGTTTTTCTTCTTCAAATTGTTTTACTTTACTTTGCTCTTTGTTTTGCTGTTACTATTTTGTATAACTATTTGTAAGTTGTTGTTTTTGCATTACTGTTTGTAGCTTGAGGAGAGAAGAATTTATTGTAAGTTCTTTCCCTAATTTTCCCCATAGTGTTACCACAGCGTAATTAAACATATCAATCATATGAATCTCTCTCTCTCTCTCCCACTTCCTCTCGCCCTCTTTATCCGTCCGTCTACCTCTCTTCGTTTTAAGCTGTTTTATCTGCGGCCACGACGGTGGAAATGCACTACCGTCGTGGCAGGTAATTTGCTTCTTATCGGAAATCTAAGATCGGCGAGGAAGTTTTCGTTGACGCCAGCGCGTGTTCATGAATTTTATTAGGATCCCGGATAAAGCCCCGTATCGTAGGTCATGAATTCATGCACAGACATGTGCCCGAGTGTGTAGATGTGTTCGGAGAAAGTTCACTACATGTGTTTAGGTGTCACCACGTGCGTAGTCTCACCCTTGCATGCGTGCGTGCGTGCGCGTCCGTCTGTGTGTCTAGCGTACCCACTTGATTTTGGACGTTGTCACACACAGACGCGCAGCTCCTGATACACGTTAACCCCTTGGTTGGCAGAGATAATTCGATGAAACCGCCCAAAATAGCAGGAAATTTTTGTTACTCTGAAAACTTGTACTCCCGCGTTTTCTAGAGTACTGATTATAAGTCAGAACTCAAAATTCAGGCCCAAACAGATACAACAAATGAAAAAAAATAATACATGTTGATTTAGATAAAATTCGCTACTCATAGGTTGTGTAGGTCACTGATTATAAGTCTGAACATTAAACTCATCCAAAACGGAAAGGAAATGTATCCGATACATATTTCTTAATATTTTTACACCAAATTCTGATCACCTTCAAAGTATTCTCCCTTGCGAAAAACGCATCTCTCAGAAAAAGCCTGCCATTGGTCAAAACATTTTTTCAATCCGCTTATTGGAACGCTCTTTAGGCCTTCCGGTGATTTTTTCGTTTCACCTCCTCCACAGCGGCTAAATCCTTTCCTCTTATGTCCCTTTTGAGGCTGTAGAACAGAAAGAAATAAAAGGGCTCTGGTCCTATGAGTACGGAGGGGGGTAGACAATTGCTGTAATGCCGTTTTGGAGCATGAGAAAACATTCAATTACATGTTTTAGGAGTATTTCATATCGATGTGCGTATTTTATGAATAAAATTACGACCTCGCCGATTTAACCCATGTAAGAAGAGGGTTACCCCCTGAAGCTTGCGGATCGGCGATTGCGCAAAAACACGTAAACTTCAATTCTTCCCCGTCTTTGAAATAAACCGCATGTTGTGCATTTCGATCAAATATTTGGACGTGTGTGCTGAAAAAAGACTAATATAGGGATGGTTCATCCCTTAACCCTCTGTACCAGGTTTGCCCACTCTCTCTTCCCAACGGCAGTCTAATTCCCGTCACTTTGGGTCCCACTTCGTAGAGCAATTGGTCATCTGGATCACCACGCACCACCACCACATCGTAATCAGATGAATATTCTGAACTTTCATAAACTTATTATTATTGTCACGTCCGGGGGAAATCCACACTACTTTTCGCCTCTTATTGTCAAGATCCCGTATTTCAACAACTTCAACTAGTACGCGATTTCAACGCATTGTCTACGAAAAACATGATGGCGCGCAGTTCCGCATTACAGCTTAGTCAATATATGTGCTTCATCGCCAAGAACGCGAAACGCGACATTATTCCAAGACCCCCAGCCATAATAATGGAGTTACATGAATGATACATAAAAAGGAACCTTTCAGATTATACGGATGACCAAGATGTGAAGCTTGCTCAGATAAAAACTCTATTCGTAAAGTCGAAAATGCATAACGACTCCCTTGTATAGAAATCTAACGATCGAGAATAGAAGATATCCAAAGATCTACTTTACAAAAACATACCCTCTTCGAGGAACTTTTTCGAGGCGAAAAGTGCGAAATTGGGCGAAAATTGGGTCCTAAAACTGCGTTTTAGGACCCAAGGGGAAACGCGTTGACGCGTTAGCCACGGCCCTTTATCCTCCTCATGTTTGTCCAACCCTCCATATAATGAGCTGCACACCGCTTTCCGCGAATTGAGATGGAAATTATGAATATCGTAGGCTGCGACCAATCACGAATTCCAAAGGTTCCCCTTCTTTGAGCCGACCGATGTTACGCACCAGTTCGAATTCATGCCCTTCCCACCAATCCAAAAATTACGCATTACAAGAATGCATTTTTTCGAAGAGTTCTTCTCCCACTGTTCCAGCATCAAAAATATTCTTTCATGCCCGCATGAAAACTCCTCAGTTAGTGTCCCGACAGAATCCATAGCAATCAAATCCAAGTCTACGATCAGAATCAGCAACGTCTACAACTCCGCATCTACAAGTCTCACGTCAGCGTCTAGAAGTCTCTGTACAGAGTTCGTAGCGTGAAAAAGCCTTCATTCAAAATCCGTCATTAAAATTGAGAAAAATCCAAGTTCGAAACACGTTTATCATATTTAATTTGCTTTCAGACCTATTAGCTGTGAAACGGTCGAACTTTATAATATTCCATCGCCGCGATATTTAAACTCGTCAGCGTTCGACTTTAAATCATAAATATTCCATTTTCTACCGTATTGTTTCCGTTGCGACACACATATTCAAGCGCGTTCACACGCATATTCAAGTCTGTGTCGTCGAAAAGCATCCCGACACGTTCACACGATCCGCGAACGCTTCAGGCCCATCCGCAACGGTCCTTAGAATTACGACCGATACTCAATACCCAATCGACTGGATCATTGCCAGCGAAAAACACACCAATGGAAGCGAACCGATCTTTATTATATTTTGCTTTTGGAATAGTTAATTTAGGAGAACTGAGCAAATTGATTGATTCTAATAAATGAGAGTCAATCGAACGAAAGACTCAACTAAAATTTCAATAATTCAATCATCTGCACGACCTCTTGAAATCCTCTAACCACCACCAGCACGTCCCCTTTTGTTAAGCCTCATCCCATGCTATGGCGCTAGGCGTAGGCAAGAAAGAGGAATACAACATATACAGGGTGGCCGGTTAATAGACGTCATAAAAAAATGTAGATCCGGCATGTCGTGGGGTATTCGGAATACCCCCATGCATGTTGTGCAATTTCTTATAGTTTAGGAGTTATGATTTTTTTTCGATTGTTCGAGGAATTTCGACATGATCATTTCTATCAAATTCTAAAAGAAAAGGCAAGAGACTTTTCAGAGTCTTCTTTTTGGCAACTAAATTCTTATGAGTTGCATTTTTATGCATAAAATAATCAGCTCCATAGCTTTGATGAAAGTTATGGAAATGTTGGTCTAAAGTAAAAAATTCACGTTCCGTGAAACATGACTTAAATTTTCAACTGTAAGTGAAAAATCCAAAACTGGTGACACGATGATTTCTTAGTTAGTCTCAAAAATGCGGCAGACTCTCGGCTTTCATAATAATACATAAAAAGTGGTACTTGACGGGGGAAAATTTGGTAAAATCAGTCTTCAAAGACAGCAAGGCGGAAAAGGGGCTAAGGCTAATTCATGATTGGAGAATGCTGGAAATCTATCGAGTTGGTTGGATGACGACAGTTTTAAGTAAAACGTTGAAAATTTAAGTCATAAATCACGGAACGAAAATTTTTTACTTTACACCAACTTTTTCATAACTTTCATCAAAGTTACGAAGCTCATTATTTTATGAATAAAAATGCAACTCATAAGAATTTAGTTACCAAAAATAAGAATCTGAAAAGTCTCTTGTTTTTTCTTTTAGAATTTTTTAGAATTGGTCATGTCAAAATTCCTCAAAAAATCGGGAAAAAATCATAACTCCTAAAATATAAAAAATTGCACAACATACATGGGGGTGTTTCGGATACCCCACGACATGCCGGATCTAAATTTGTTTTTATGACGTCGGTTAACCGGCCACCCTGTACATACATGATCACGTCCCCCCAGGACGTGACATTACAGACGAAAGATGAAACCGCTGGCGTAACACAATTCAATAAAGACTTGTTTTTTTTTCACATAATGATGGTGGGTCGGATTTATCCAGACCGTGAAAGGAATTTCGTTCTATCCGCATAATGTCAGAAAATGAATATCGAAAGCATATTTAAGTATACAGGCTGCGGCACTATCCGTTGCCATTTTGAATATCTCTGTAATTATCGACGTTACAGAAAAAATGTTCGGAACAAAAGTTGTACCGTACGAAAGGGGTCATTCAATGCGACTTTTTTTTTTAATCTTAGTGGAGGTGCTGTCGAACAGTAAAGGTCACCTCCGCTTTTCAAAATAGAACAGTGCATATATTTTTTTCCACTATCTTGTAGAGGATAAAAAACTGCATAAAAAACATTTACGGGTCAAAGCCGTTCAAGGTAATGTAAGAACAAAAAGTGACATGAACTTTGTTTTTATGTGAAATGAACTTTATTTACAGTAGGTGTTGTAACGTTGCGTTACAAAAATTACGCCGAGGATGCCCCGAACGGAGCCCCGGCTCAATCCTCGTCGCGGCACACGCAAAATTCGGACTAGTAAGTAAGAACCTTAGGATAAGCACGCGCCGGTGACGAATTCCCCCTTTTTTAGTCTTAAGGCTTTCACGGCGCTTATCATTTTGAAAAGTTGTGGCTTCCGGATGGATGCCGTGTCGAGGTTCAGCATTATGCCGACGTTTCGC
>JAPYZJ010004129.1:0-19016 GCA_030522765.1 Ophioninae sp. B BG-2022a | reverse complement strand
GTATGGAAAAATTGGCAAAAATCGATGGTCCAACTTTGAAATTCTGCCAAAAATCGAAAAATCATCGGATTTAAATGATTAAAAAAGCATTTTGAAGAGTAAATCATAACGAAGAGATTGAGCACAGGGTAGAGTGCCAAAACATGAAGGGAAAAAAGTTATCGATGATTGAATGAAAAAACTTTTTTTGCCCTAAAATAAAAAAAAATTTTGGATTTTTAATATTTTTTTAAATGGTTTATTTTGAGGTAATTCGAGCCCTTGAGCACGAATCTGCCATTAATTTCGCCCAAAACCCAAAATTTTCATGAAAAAATCGTGAAAATCGTGTTTTTGGAAATTTTTTACGATTTATGAAAATTTTGGTTTCTGAAAATTTATGAAAATTTCCGATTTATGAAAATTTTGGGTTCTGGTGGAAATTAATGGCAAATTCGTGCTCAGGGGATCAAATTACATCGAAATAAACCGATAAAAAAATATTAAAAATCCAAACATTTTTTACGATCTTTGGGGAAAAAAAGTTTTTCCACCAAAACGTCGATAACTTTTTTTCCTTTACGATTATGGTACCCTTTGCCTCTTTTTTTCCGATTTTTCGAGTGGACCTCCCGGGAAATCTATACGAGATATCGATACGAATCCAACGCCATTATTTGAGTCAGGCAAAAAGCTTTTCCAGGCCCACCAAATAGATCTCCACAGCTAATAAGAAGCTACCCTACGACCCTACGACCCTTTGAAATTTCGTGATTTTCGAGATTCCGGAAAAGTGGCCGGGAAAGTCGAAAAATATTTTTTTTCGTTTTTAAACTCTCAAAAGGGTCTATTTAATCGGACATTTGCCGCTGATTACGAATATGCCCGAGTTTTTGCCGAAAGAGCAGTAGAAAATTTTTTTGACATTTTGCCCTAGAAATGGAGAGTTCAATGCTGCGATATGACACTAAACGTCTAAATATAATAATTATATGGTGGCTAAGCCCGCCATATAAGGGGCGCGCCTGATTGGCCGCCTTTAAAAATTACTAACAATTCAGGGGTTGATCCGGGAACCGTACACGCTCTTGTATCAATCGCCTCAGAATTTCACGGCCAACGGCCCATTTCGCGGATGACGATCGTACGTGGGACACCCTGTATACAAAGGTTTTCCGCGTGGATTTGGGGAATAAAAAGGAAGGTTCAGCCGCAACGCGTAAGTTCGAAACGATTGTAGCGACCGTAGAGGGAGCTGGAGGAGGAGGAGGATAACGAGGCGTCCAACGATCCGAAGAGCTCCATTCGAAAATCGATTCAGACCTGTCACCTTGAAAGTTTAACGTTTCAAGGTTTTACGGTGGTTCGATGCAACGGGACCTTGCCGAACTGTTTTCTCTCTAATTGTTGATCGAGCGATCGCACGATCAAGAATCATTTCCACGCGAAGGAATCTCGTTTCGTGTACGTTCGTTCGTTCTTTGGTTGGAGACTCACCGAGGCCAACGTAGCCTTTGACACCACCGAGATTTCGAACACGGAAGAGGCCGGATTTTTTGAAGGCACAATTAAGCGTGAAACCAAAGTCAGATTCCAGGACACATGTGCCTACCGTCTCCCGCCACGTGAAGCCTAGAACCAAACCGGAAATACCATTTTTTCCTCTCTACAGGGCCTCCGATATTTGCTTCGATCGCGCGTCGATCGCGCTTCGTTCCGCCTCGTGCCACTTTGTCACGTTCGATGTTCCCTGCCGAAGTATCTCTACTCTGTGCTACGCGCTGTTCTGTCTTTGGTAAGCCTCTTCGTCGGACTGACCCCTATTTTTCTCAAATATTTCTGCGTCTCGTCGAACTTGTCAGACGGCGAGGCGGCGTTCGTCGTCCCCATTCCCCGTACTACGCCTCAGCTATTATTTATTTTCTTTTCTTTTTCCACAGGGACCTTTCCGACGATCGCGGCGTTACGCGCAGCTCTCAAAAGTTGCGGCAAACTTTGAAACTCACAGACGCAACGATAAATCACGAATCAACGATAAATTCGGCCCGATCAAGACGAGAAGCACTCTTGTAAGCTCGTTCGCAATTTTCCCGTTAATCGCGTAGCTCGTGCCATGCCCGTCCGATCGTAAACAGCGAGCAAGAGAAATTTCGATACTCGTCGCGTCAAAAGATCTGGAGAAATTTGAGGGTATCAAGTATTTGTACAATTGAAAGAAAATTCCTTTGAAACGCCCGGTTTGAAATCATCGACTCGATCGGTTTGTTGAAATTTTCCCGAAAATATCAAAATAGTCCCTTTTCCAAGGAGAAAGGATCGAGGGAACGAGTTTGAGTACGAATTCTTTGAGTCGACGAGCGCAAGTTCGAAATGACCGTGGGAATAACCGAACGAATGCTCGCTGCTTCTATCGAAATGGAGAAAAGTAAAGGCGCGAGCTGTTAGACCGGGCGGAAATACAATGACATCGTGGGTCGTCGTGGCAGGCTGCCGCGCGTTTCGACGCGCCTCATCGGACCCGACGTAGCCCAGTGACCCACTTGATTCGAGCGGCGAACCATAGGTGCGTCGAACGCTCGTTCTTTCGCGGCCCGCGGCATACCTTCGATGGCTCATCGCCGAATCCCTCGGTCATTCCAAAATGTATAGGTACGCTTCTTCTCGCTCGAATTTCGGCTCGCCGCTCTCTCGCGCTCTTGGCCGAAAATCAACCTTCCGAAACGATCCAACGTTTCGTCGATCCTCCGATTCTCGTCGACCCGAATAATTTTCATACACCGGGAAAGACCCTTTTGGGACACTCGGCACTTCCGGCGGGCGAGTCATTCGACGGAACAACCAGATCCAATCCTTTTCCCTCGTAATACAATATAGCGTAATAGCAATATAGATTTTCAAAAAATTTGTATAAAATATGAGCGAGTCGCTGTAACGTGAAGAAATATGTTTTTGTCATTGGCCGAGCCGAGAACTCGTCGTATTCTTCGGTCACGCGTCCCGTTTCGACTCGAAACGAAAATTTGCGTTAAACGAAAAGAGGCACTCATCGGGAACGCGGACGAGTGCCGAACCGAGGAGGAGCATCCGTGAATGCAGACGCGCGCGTACCGTCTCTTCGGACTCCAGAATCGTTTGACACGGTAGCGCTCCTCGAGTATCTTATTATCCATTGACGTGTTCTTTTCGGATGTCACGTTTTTCTCCTCTGATTGAACCGCGGCAATGGAGTTACGATAATTGACAAACTTACGGAGGCAAACGAATGAATGATGGTGAAAAAGTAATAGAGCCGTGTACTTTGATCGGTACGTACCTACCTACCTACGGCTGGGCACGAAGCGACTCGTCTCGATTCACGATTCAGAGCCGGAAATATTCGTGTCCCGAGTGTTTCGAGTAATCGAAGGAAAAGCAATTATTTAAAAAATATATACCTATCGCACGAGAAAAAGTAGCGGGGCCAATCGAGAAAGCAAATTGCCTCCGAGTACCAATCAGCCTGATGATATTAATCATAAAAGAAAATAAGTTGGGCTCTTTTTTCACGAATCGAATCGCCAACGGTTGAGCGAGGAAAAGAAAGACCCGACAAGTGAGAGGAGGTATCAAGGTGCAACGTACGTTTTTACCCTCGACGTACGAAAGCTGCAATCAGTTGTTGCAGCGAGTGAAATTTAAATATCCACGCTAATAGCAGTATTAATGTAGGTACCATTTAGAAAATATCGAGAGGCTTTTTTTCCCCGACGTCCATCACCACCCTCTTAACGATTATGCCGTAACGCGACATTTCCTTTTCTTTTTTTCTCGTCGACGCCCCCAAGTTTTTCTTTTCTTTTCTCTTCACTCGAGTATACACGCGTGCGTGTGCGATACAGTTGCGCCCGAATCGTTTCGCGCAAGAAATCTCGTATGCATTTTTCGAGATATCGGCGAACGCCTCATTGTTTACTCTCGACGCTGACTCGACCCGTTATCCACTCGAGTACGTTCGACACGGCCTGCTGGGATAAAATTTGTGGACTTTCCAGTAGGCGGTGGGTCGTCCCGTTAAATATCCTCGTACGCCTCGCTTTTCGTGCGGTTACTCCAGCGGGGCTTTCCATCTCGTTGACTCGAACGCAATTACAGTCTCCGTTGCCGCTGACTCGTCTCGTGGACGCCGAAAAAAATCTCATCGACGAACCAGCCCTCGGACCAAAGAACGCGACGCGTCTCGAGCCGCAATCTTCTATCGGCGAATTATAATACGCTTTTCCAATTCCGCATAAACGTGTCACTCTGAACGATGCAACGTTTCATTTTATGACTCTACGGGTATAAAATTTCGAATATTATTCTTCGACGGTGTCCATCATTTTTTGAAGCGTTGCAACATCGTTCGACTCCGCGATTCGCCTCGGCTAGCCTTGTCTCAAACGTTCGCGTTGATTTTCGCTTCGCGCTAAACAGAACAACGCTTACCTCATGGATAAAGTGCTTTTTTCGGAGCGTTCGTTTCGTTTTAGCGTGAGTCGCGCGTTCCGTAGCTACATCCGGGAATGTTTGGACGTTGCGTGCAACGAACCCTGGCACGTGTCAGCTCGCAATTACGGTAGAATGAAATTTTGCGCGTCGAGGACAAAGTACGGGCGCGAGAAGGCTCCTTTTGTCGCGCGGACACGGCGAGGCAAGAAAATTGCCATGATTACGCGGTCCGATCCACGAACGATGCGCGACGCGGACAACCACGACAAACGTCTCGTTGAACGGAAGCGGATAAAATTGCCAATAATTCGATGCTGCACGTTTGTCGTTTCTTTAAAACGTAGCGAAACGCGTTTCGGCTCGTCGACGCACCGTTTATTGTTTCGGAAAGACGGATGTTACGTTTCCATCGTAACATCCGAGACTACGATAGAACGGTTCGCGAGTGACGGCGGATACTTTTGGCAGGCGGAAAAATCACCTGCGTCGATCACCTACGGAATTCTCAAAAGAGTTGGCCACGAGAGTCGTGTTAGTCGAGTGAAGTATAATGCGTTGATGCAATTAAAAAATGGCAAACGTTCGATCGAAGGATAGCGTAGAATTCGCGAGGTTACCGACAAACGAACAGAGTTTCGGCGAGCCAAACGACTCGCCGATGCGGCCTCGATCGGATTACCAGTTTCAAATGATTATTTGGCACTTGAGTCGTTTCAAAGGGGAGAAACGCGTGCTCGATATTGAAATCTCGATGGTCCCTATCGGTTATTCAGATTTGTTCAGAGGTTTCGTTCGAACGATTTCCATTTCCATGATGAGTTTGGTGCGTCCAATCGAGAAGTCGTTTTTACAGTCAAGTTACAGATAGCACAGAATAAGAGATATCTACAGACAGTAAACTACGACTATTTGTAAAATAATACTCGCATTGTACAAGGCGTTGAGAGAAGGGCGTTTTCCCTCGTCGGAACAATCGGCAATGAGACACGAAACGTGGCCCATTGGCCTACAAGTGAAAAAGAGTGGAGAATAAATAAAGAAATTTTTGAAAGATTCCGGCCGTTCGCGTGGAATCGTACGTGACGGATCGCACTGCGCCTGAACGAAACGGTACGCGGGAGCAACTGGCAAAGTGCACGATTCCGTTGAGCTTACGGTACAAGCGTGTTGCGGCGGGGGCCCGTTCCACTCGCGTCTCAACGTACGCGCCTCGCGCTTAAATGGATCACTCGAGCAGAGTGACAAATTAAAAGACGCTATTGTATCTCGAACGAAATTGTCGCGTAGGCAAACGTATCTCGGCGATACGCGATATCTATCGAATCGGGCAGAGGAGGACCTTTGTTTTTTCACGAATGCTCATTGTTCCGACGAGTCGAAGAACGAGTTTGCGTCTCTATCGAAAAAATATGATAACGATATTCCATCGATTCGACCATTGATTCGTACATCGTTGAATAATACGCATCCCAAGAGTAAATAATCGATCGATTCGCAATTACGTACCGACCAGAGTGAGCAGGACGAACGTCGTAGAAATCTTCATGTCCTCAAACTCGTTGACGTTTACGACAGGAGTAGAGTATAAATCGAGCGAGAAGAAAGGTTTCGTTTAGTCGCGAGTGTTGGCGAGTGTTGGCGAGTGCGTGCACTCGACGAGAGTACAGGCGCGTCAATGAGAAAACGAACGAACGAACGAGATTATTAAAAAGTGTGTCGATTCGTCGATCGAAGACTGCGATATCGCGTGCACGTGCGACAGGTAGCTCGTACTCGCGGTCAACTAAATATCTCGCCGCCTCGCTCTCGGTGCCTCGACGGACGAAAAAGAAAGAGGCAAAAGACGCGACGAAGAGTGGGAACTTTGAGAAACCAGAAGGAGTCCTTTCTGTATCCCCCCCCCCCACCCGGCAACGGGGACCGCGCGGCGGGACTGCCCGCGATAAAAAAGGTAGACCCGCGTAAACTCTTCCTACGTTCACTATCGATCCGTATCGCGACGCGCTTCGTTACCCTCCGAACGAGCGAATCTTACTCGAAATATACATCTTTCCAAATTCCGATTTTATTCCGAATCGATGAAACTCCCCAAGAACGAAACGGTCGTTTCAACGATGCGAACCCCGTCATCCCCGTTTCGACGAGCAATTCGAAACATCGGGCACGCTTCGAATTCACTGGTAACTCCGGCGTGGAGCGCGCGCACGAGCAACTTTCGCCCAAACTCAGCCACGATTTATTCCGTAGCTCTTCGTAACCCGCCACCTCCTTTCGAAGATGATACTTTTTTGAGACGCCCGAACGCGAGAAACATCGATAAAATTCAGGTACTCGAGCGTTGCCATCGGCCGGTTGGTTCCTTTGCCGAGTCTCGTTACGCTTTTTATGGCCTCTTGACGCATAAGAGAGGAAAGAAACGAGTATACGGAAGCAGGAACCCGCTGTCGGGCCGACGAAAAGTACGCGCGATCGAGGGCTCTGCCGGCCAACCATCGGAGAGCCCTCGGCGGGATAAAGGGGCTACCCGTGAATCGTAGCGGGAAATAGGTACAATGATTCGAATCTTTGAAAAAATCTTCAACACCGGAAGAAAACAATGAAAAATTTGAACAAATTGAAACATCGCTTTCCAATATAGTTTCGGACGTATTCGGGATTGAACCGTGTGGGTACGCGTTCGGGGAAAAAAACGATTTGGAACGTTGAATCGGTGATTCGCTTGTGGCAAGAAAAGTCGCTATTTCTCAGGCATTCTCCTGGGCAAAGTTCATCGTTGATTGACCGAATTGCAGACTCGAATCGAAACTGTACAGAACAGAGGCGAGAGGGCGTTCGAAGCACCGTGCGTTTCAATAGCGAGGATTGTGCCGCGACGCGTCGTCGCTGTTATTTCTCGTTACAGCGGTGCTGCTGGGGGAAAAGTCACAATTTACGCGGAGAAAGTCAAGTAGGCCCGTTACGAAGAGGACATTCGCGAGAACGCCGATTCGTAGATGAAAATTTATTGCAAAGCATTTTCGCGTATCGTTGAATCAATGGTCTATGAAATATTTGGATTCTAGGTATGTGCGATTGCAACTGAAGGAATAATATATTAGCACAACTGGTGTGGATGTCTCGTGTGACCGTACAAATTGTTCGGGTGCGCTCCGTCGCTCCGGACAAATCCTTAATTCGTTAATTCGGTGAGCCTCGGTGAGCCTCTGTGAGCCTCGATCGCGCTCTCCCGAGTTTCCGGCACAGGAGCGGCAGGAGCGTCGCTGCTCGAGGGATCGAGGTTCGTCCCGGTTGTCGGCGCGCTCGCCACCAGCGACGGACCCGAGCCGTCTCTCGTCTCGTCCGCGCTATTTTCATCCTCCCGGAGACTCGAACGCTCGTCGACGGGCACCGAGGCAGCCGTCTCCGCGTCCCGAAGCGAGAGAACCTCGGGGTTTCGAGGCGCCTCGGACGACTCGACGACTTCCGACGGATCCTGGAACGTCTCGATGATCGAAGCTCGCGTTTCCTCGCCGGGCGACGCGACTTCCGAAATTTCGACAATTTCGTTATCCGTTTGTCCGATAGATTTCGAACGGTCGCTTTCCGAGAGAGATTTTCCCATTTCCTCGACGCAAGCTATTTTCGCTTCGAGTATCGCTTGCTCGGCCAACACTTTCTCGATGTCCTTGAGAACCGACTCGTGTCGCTCGAGAATCGCGATTTCGGCGTCCGACGCCTCGATCGCGCTCATCGCGTCCGTCGCGTCCGTCGCGTCCGTCGCGTCCGTCGCGTCCGTCGCGTCCGTCGCGTCGCTCGTTTCATCCGTCGTTTTTTCGTTTTTATTGTCGTTCGAAGAGTCGAGCTCGGCGTCGCTGCTCGCAAAGAGCGCGGCACTCGAGTCTTCCCTCTTCTTGTTCGAATTTTTCCGCGCTTCGTTCTTCATTTTTTTGCTCATTTTCTTGTTGGTCTTGGTCGATTCGTTGGATTCGTCGTCGCGGGCGGTCACGCGAAAAGCTTCGCGCACCACCTCCGACAACGAATTCTCCAGTTTTGGCAGATTTTCCTTCAATTTTTCGCATTCCTTCGATATTATCTCGAACTGTTCGAGGGCCTTGCGATTTTCTTCGGCGAGGGCTTTCCGATCCAGGACCCGAGCACTGCTCTCGTTCTTTTCGCGCAACTGCGCGATCAGCGATGCCCTCTCGCGCTGGAACACTTTGCACAACTCCTGCAGCGTCGAAAGTTTGTTCGCCAGGCTATTCATTTCGGACTGCCGCTTCTGCTTGATCTCCGCCATTTGCAGGACCGCCGCGTTTGTCTTTTCCCAGCGCTGCTTCCACAGAGCGGCCTCTTTTTCTAGCCTCAACATCTTCTTCCTCATCTGCAATAATTCGTTAATGAACAAGAAAGTGGACGGAACGTTCCGTATCGTCTACCTCTCGGCTTTACCAGCGCCTACACCTCGAACTTGTCGTCGTGCGCACCGAACGCGCACTTGTTACATTCGTACGTCAAAAAGTTTTTTTAAGTGCTGCAATTCTCGTTGTACAAACACACGATCGGAGCCAGAGCACTTTCCTCGGTGCTCTAGTTTCTACCTTTCGACAAAGCCATTTTTTCGTCCCGTACAGTTCCAACTTTGTATTTCTTTCCATTATCTTTGGTTGACACTCGTGAATCAACGGACGATAGACGTTTAATTGATCATTAATAATATACGAGTTTGCGAGTAACGGCGCAACAAGAACGTTGCAAACATTGTACGCTCACCTCCTTCGATTCCGGCCTGAAATTCTTCAGAAAGAAGATGGTCGTTTTAACGTCCCGTTTGAACTCTTCGAACTTGTCCTGATAGATCTTGATTTGTTTCCTCAAAAACTGCTCCCTGCCCTCGTGTTCCTTGATCAGAACGTGATATTTCGCCAATTTCTGAAAAATCGGTAGACGGGTGGAGAGACGATACGATTCACGGATGAGTAGACTATCCGACGAGGACGGGTCGACGTTCGAACCAACTTACCATGAGCAACTGTCGCTTGTCCTCCGCGAGAGCCTCCTTCTCCGCGGTCAGTTCCAAGGTAGCCCGGAGATGCTTCTTCTCGGCCAATTCGAGTTCGAGCCTCGACTGTTGCCTAACTTTATCCAATTGCGCCTCGGTCAATTCTATACCCTCTCGCACGGACTTGATCTTCTCTCTCATTTCCAAATTCTCCTCTCGCATCTTGGCGCTCTTCTCGTTGTTCTGATTGGTCAGCGTATTCATTTCGGCGATCGCGCTCTGAAACGAGAAGCATATCTCCTTGCGCTTCTCCTCCTCGACGCGAAGCTTCAACGCCGTTTCCTCGAGCTGCGCTTTGTTAAGTTTTTGCAGCTCTCTGCACAATTGTTCCATCCTCATTTTGGCGAGTACGGCTTTGGACCTCTCGTGCCTGAACTGTTCCTTCTCGCGGTGAATAATATTTATATTTTTTTCCGACTGCTTGACGGTCGCCTGCAATTGTCTGTTCTCGTGCAGCAACTCGGAATATTTTTTGCACATCGCGGACAATTTGTCCTGCGACGTCTTCAGACTGTCCAGAGATTTGAGAACTTGCTGAACCGTTTTCTCGTCCTTTCTCTTGGCTTTGGCGTCTCTGGCGATTTTTTTGGCCTCGCGGTCCATCGCCGGTGGTGCCTGTCGAGCAACAGGCGTAACCATTAATCGAGAACAATAGCGAATCGAGCGAGCGAGCGAGCGAGCGAGGGAGCGGGGGAGGGGGGATCTTTCGATATCAAACGATTAATAACGGCGCGGGGAGGATGTTTCCCCCGAACGGCTAGATTTGTGAAAACGTTGAGGTTGCGTCGACTCGTGTTACCTCGATAGACATCGGAGCTGCGGCGACCTCAGTTTCCACATATAATTCCTCCTTCGCCGTCTCCTCTTCGTCCTCGATTTTCGGGCTTTCGATTACAGTATTATCCATTCTCCGATCATCCGCAAAAATTTTCGAGCGCGCATCGACCGTCTCTTCCTGACAATCGAGGGTTCCGGTGTTATTGATATTGGCCATGATTCTTTGGTTAGGTACACGTATAGAGACGCGCATCCCCACGAACGACCCGTGCGAGCAAAAGTAGGTACAATTCCGTCGTGCGCGCGCTCCGTCCTTCGGACCACAGTTATACCACAAGGGGAACGCGCGAATCGGTAGGTAAAAAGAGAGACGCTACACCACCGACTCGCTCCTGTATTCGCCGCAATCTTTTCGTACGATGGGATCGCTTCGATCGCGTTGCACGCAAACGTCGACGACTGTCGATGGGAGACAAAAATAGACACTCGGATGGTACCGTCATTGTACTTGAATTATTTATCGATATTAACTCTAAACGCGTAATTATCGATATTTTCTTCAAAGTTCCAGGATCGCGAGAGTGACTTTTTGTTTCGTCGCGTCAGACGGGTGAGTATCGACGGATCCCAATGATTTTAGCGTAGGCCACAATGTATTGTCGCACCGTTGAGATCCGAAGAGGGAAATATCGACCGTTCTCTGGTCGATATTTCCCTCGTTCGGACCGAAACGCCTAACTACACCCCAAATATAATTAAGTACAGTACGATGGCACGAATACTTGTAGAAAAAATAGCCAAATATGATCATCGCATGTTTATCGGCGTATCCGCGCAATCGATGTCTTCGGAATGCGGCGCGACTTTTCTATAAAAATATTTCGTCCCCAATAACAATTGTACAACCTTGAATGGTTCTGCGAGGAATCGCCCGGAAACGGATAACGCGTAGGTAGGTATTCTCGCGCATGAGCACACACACACACACACACACGTACACGTGTATTTATAAGCAATTTTCCTTTGACAAATTTACCTGATACAATGCTCTCCAATGGGGGTGACCGCGACTAGAGGTGAAACGAGGCAACGGCAACGGAACTCGTACGTGCGTACACGTTTGAATATTTGGCCGTGCGACAGAAAAATTCGGAACAATTGGAGAATGTCGGTGTACCCGCTCAGGGCTTGTTTCGCTCGGACAAGAGCGAGCCACTACTACGGATGTACACTAGAGCCAGTTACAAAGGTTTCAGGGAACGACGAGAGCGCCGCGCGTCACGCGTACCCACGAATACGAAATCCAAGATGTCGGCGGTTTATTTCGGGAATATATATGTACATCTCAAGTTAGAATCAACGACGACAAAGCTCCGGCCTCGTGTACCACGAGAGATGGATCGCTATGCCGGAGACGCGTCTTTCCGTGAGTATCGCTTTCATTTGTGTAAACGACTGCACTTGGAGATTGCGTCGGCACCGTTACCCGAAACTTACCACCAAGATACCACCATCGGTCTCGATTATGGAAAGTATTAAACTTTGAGCGAAACAACAGACGTTGATCGGCGAAATCGAAAAACGCCGGGTTTTCTCAGTTCTTGGATAGCCATCGTCGCGACAAATGTTGGCAAAGCGATTTTTTAATAGTTGGTTGGCACACCACGCGCGTCCGTCCGAATGTTCTTCTTCACCGTGTTTACCGAGAGGAACAGGAAAACTACGAGACGCATCGAGTATAGACAATTGGAAAAACGAGGAAAGGTATTTACGAATCGGTGGAAACTGATCAATCGACACGGATCGATGAACGATCAACGACAACGTCGATAATATCTCGAAAGATGAGCCAAGCACCGCGTAGGTACCGCAGATTCGTTGCAACTTTATTATGCCAGATGCGAGAGCGACGTTTCAATAATTCAAATCGTTCGCCATATACGAACACGCGCGAGTCTCCATTGTCGGTTCAACGATTATGGTTAACCATTCGGGGATGAGCGAGACGGTACGCTTCCCGTTTGTAAATATACGAGTCTCGCATCTCCATTCGCGTGTACATGGATATACGAGTGAACGCCGCGTAAATTTGAATGAATCGCGGATTGCAAATCAGAGATATTCGCACAGGCGTACTCAAGAATTTCGGTATTATAAAATAGATGGCTTTTTGTTTGCGCGTCCAACTGGCCATCGATTATCATAATGTTTTCTTCTGCGTCCAGCGGAAGAGACGCTCGCGCATTATTATTTTTCGTATTCGGATAAAAATAGATGATCGTTCGCCCCGTCGATTATTGGTATCGGATACTCGCGTGCGAATATCTCGACAGAGGACACTTTCGATGGGGTTCCGGGGTCAGCCGCACCGAAAGACGAACGTGAAAATTGCGGCCGCCCTCCGATAACGAAAGAGCGAGGGTGCGCAGGAATAATTGAGTCCCACTGGACAAATCGAAGGATGCCTCGAACTAGCTGGAAAAGAGAATCCGCCGCGAGGGATCACTCGGACGCGTCAGCGGAAAGAAAAGGACCCGAGAGGAACGTCAGAGCGAGAGAGAGAGAGAGAGAGAGAGAGAGGTGCCATCGTACGTGTCGGACGATGAGGCGAGAGATTCGAGGCCGTCAATCCCCTTTTGCTTTTGGATGTATCAAACGTGGTGGAAAAAGAAAAGAACGTCAGGTACGACAGAGCCGACGCGTACTGCGGAAAGCAATGAATTTCGTCAACATTCTCGTCTGGAAACAGATCCAATGGGTGAGTGTCGGAGGAAAACCCCAAGACTCCTACTCCAGGATGCACGTTCGGTCGGAAGAGAAGAATCGCTCGACGTTTTCCTGGAGGAAGTACGAACGAGCGTCACGGAGGCAAATACGACCGCGGAAATGTGGGCCACCCGTTCGTAGCGAAGAGACGAAGAAACGAGGGATATTTACGAGGGTCGCTGGAAATAGCTCGAGGGTGGAAGCGATCCGTATCGAATTAATATTTCAGAATCTTCCAAGCTGCCCTGTACATCGCAGGCCACGCGTGGCAAGGGCGGCCCAAGGTACGTCGAATCCGGTCGAACGGCAACATTTTTCCGAGCCTCGAAAGTATTCGAAGGAGACCAATCTCGAGTAACTTGATAAATTTCAAGAGTTTCCCCATCAGGCGCTCCCGTAAACAAAAACGTTCGCGACGATACACGCGCAATACCTGTTATGAAAATATTGAGTAAGGCCGGGGCTAACGGCGTCAGTTGGGTACTTCCGATACAATAGTTTTAGCCACTCTTGGGAAATAAATGATCCCGAGACGCGTATAGCGCATTCTCCGGTGTTATTCGTCATTGGGGAGCTTTCGGACGAGGCTAACGTCCGTAACCGACGCAACATTGCTACAATTATATTTGTAACCCTGTGGGTGTGTGCAGTTTACGAAGAAGGCCGATGCGACGGCGACGGTGACGGCGACGGCGACGTATCGCAGAAACGCCATCAGTCGTCATTATTCGAGGAATACATATTCCGGAGATGGTGCTGGACGCGATCCAAATCTCGAAAGCGTACTCTCCTTCGTACTTGTTGAGAGGCGACGCGCGTGCTAGCCGGCGGAGCCTCGCCGGCGGGGTTCATCGCCATTGTTTCATTGGAAGAATGCACCTCGCGACTCTCTCATCCACCATTGTTTCCACGCGCGTCCCGTATCCTTGAAACTGCGGCGATAGGAATTCAATTATCGCGACGCGGCCGATTCGGACCGCTCGAGTCAACCGCGCGTACACGCACCCGATCCTATTATTTCGATTCTTCGTCGTACCCTCCCAGGACGCGCCGCCGCGACCTCTTCCCGTCCCGAGTCCGCTCGAGTCGCGCGACCGATTAAGATGTTTAGCTACAGTGCCGGAGCCTACATTTTACAGCCGGATCTCCCCTCACCGATGCTCAACGCTTTCAACAAATATTCTTTCGAGAAAATCGCGATTGTAGCTTCGCGGGAGAGAGAGAGAGAGATATACGTCCTCCGTTGAAACGTTTTACTCGTACAGACTCATCTTTTCCAGCTTTCCACGGCGGCAGTGCCGGCGTTAGCGACGGCCCACGGCGACAAATTCAGGGGGGCGCCAAGGTCTGGAGTTGGCATCTCCCGCCTCCCCTGGTGCAAACCCTCAAAACTGTGCTCTACGCTCTGTCCATATGCATATTTTTTATTGAGATTTTTTTTAGATGGATTTTTTGAGGGTTTGTGGTCGAGGAGCGACTCTAACGATATCGTTAGAGTCGCTCCTCGAGCGACAGAGGGCAGAATTTTTTGCCTTACTAGTTTTGTAATATCGTTCTTCCAACATCTCGAATCTTTTATTCCTATTTTTTGTATTCAGGAAAACTCCTTCATTTTTCTTTTAAGCATTTTCTTCCCGGTGAAAATATTTCGTGTATAACCGTTCTCAATTTCATACGACAGCGCGAAATTCAGGAACTGTGTTCAAATGTTCGGATTGCTCTCTGGATTTTTGCAACCACTCCGGTTACAGTTGCAAGTGAAGAACGCTGTTTTTCAAAACTAAAATTAATAAAACGTATCTTCGATCAACAACCTCTCAATCGAGACTATCTAACCTGGCTACTCCGTCGATTGAAAATGAAATAGCTGGACAATTAGATTTTTCTCAATTAATTCGTTCATTTGCTGACAAAAAAGCCCGAAAGGTAAAATTTTACTGAAGAACATCATTCAAAAAAACAAACAATTTAAGAAAATTTATCAAAAATTAATAAAATGTTCAATCCAAATGAAAAGTAAAAAAAATGTGCAAGAAATTAGAAAAAATTTGTGAATGACAAAAAAAATCAAAAGGAATTAAAATATTTTTTAAAAATAGCGAATGTAAAAAAATATGAAACAAAACAATTTTTCAAAAATATTTAAAAAAAGGAGCTACAAAACTTTCTACGTCCGCGTCGTTAGATCTGGGTAACGCTGAAGGAAAGATGAAATTCTTAATATAAGCTTACTTGGGATCAGCAAAAAACCAACACTTGATATTGCTTCCCTCAAGTGGGCGGCATAATATTTTCGCCCGGGGTGTCAGTGGCCCTTACGCCGGTACTGCACGGGGGCGCACAGTAGCTTCTAAAATATTAATTTGCCGCCAGTGGCGAATAATCAAAGACTCGCGTCTGTTGGTATGGAAAAGATAACGAGGTTGTAGCAACGAATTTCATCGTTTCGTTCCATCTTTACGGTCCACGAGTGTAGTCGCGAGCTTTTGAGAGTCGAGTAAGCAAAGGGGCGAGGGTCTCTTTATCGTAGCTCCGGATACGCGAGAGAGTATTCGAGAGCGTGTGTTTGCACATGATTTTTGTAAACACGCGAGCCCGAAAAGCACTCGATGACTCTCGAATTTAATATTCGGAGAGTAAAATCGTGGGGAAAGGAACGATTCGGGGTTGAGGATACACTCTCGATCGAACGACTCGCGACAGGCACCGTACCGTGCCGCGTCGCGTGACAACGAGAGCGAGGAGAATGACGTTTGAATAAGTTTTCAAGACTGTTTGGAAGGGCTCGGGCGACGCTCGGGAGGCGCTCGGGACGCGCGTGCGCGGTGCGCGGCGCGCGGCGCGCGATCGTGGAGCCAGCGGCGGCGCTCGCGAGTACAGGGCACCTCCGGTAGTAAACAAAAATACGTCTAATCGCGTGGGCCAAGATCAGTGAAGCGGCAACTTTGCTGCCGTCAACGCATCGACGGGTGCGTCTCGTTCGCCGTGTTCGACAACCACCGCTTTTTCTCATCATCTTTCTATTCATTTAGAACTTTTCAATCGAAAGATCGGTCGGTTCGGTCGTGAACGGATGTCTCGCCGCGGGCTCCCCGAGTTTCGAGCGATCCGAGATATAATCTCTTTTTCCGAGCGTTCTCACGAATTCCGTTAAACCGGAAAAACCTGCCACCTCTCCACCGTTGTGTTCATCTTCGCTCGTCTCCCTCGGGATTTCTCAGGTGACTCGGCACGGCCAAAAATGCGCTTCCGAAAAAACTAATATTTTGGAAGAAGAACGCATTAAAAAAAAAAAGATCTCACTCCTCTCGGATACTCGAATGCCAAGCTTGTACAACCGTATCGTTCGGAGTACGGTAAACGCAGGGTCGTATTTTTCCGTTCGATTTGGATTAATCGATCCGGGTCGTGCGCTCGTGTCGATCTCGTCTACTCGTTATCGTTGTTCCGCGTGTCTCCCGCCTCTGCTGTTGCGTCGTTCGCAGTGTCGTTGCCTACCGTTGCACCGCCGTCGCGTGTATCCTCGCTCCGCGATAAACCAATTTTGGGCACCGCTGCAGCGTCGCGAACACCGCATCGTCCTAAAGTACCAAACGAAGCATCGACGCGAGTCGAATTCCGCGATTTTACATATACGTGTGCGCTTCACGTATACGCGTGTGCGCGTGCACCCGTGGTGCGGGCGCATCGGGGAAACGTAACGATCGGTGTCAAAGGTCGAATCCGTGGAGACGGCGAAATTCGAATCCGCGTGGGCGTAAAATGCAACTTTTCAAACGGGAGTTCCAGACGCGAAACGAGTTTGCGCAACGAGAGTCGATTTAATCTCGCGTAAGGGAGAATCCGACGATAGTCCCTGGGGCATCGACTCGAAGACGCTTCGAGAGTTCGAGCGCTCGCGGACGTACATCGGACGTAGGTCACTCCTCCAGATATAAATTTTCGTTCGAAATACCCGACGTCGAAAGAACGAGAGAAGCCTCGGAAGAGACGCGAGTGGTATTCGACTCGTCCGGATAAATGGACGCCGGAAGAAGCCGGACGCTCGATCCATCCGTTTCCGACGAAACGCCAGAACCCCGAGCTCGCCAGGATCTCCCGACACGGAGCAATTCCGTTGAGGTTGTTGAACGAACGGGAAAGTGAATTTCCGTGCGCCAAAGAGTGCTGGGAATATCGACATTTCGGAAGTTGCACGCTGCATCGCGAAACTAGAAAGGAACAACGAGATGCTCGTTGAGAAAGGTTGGAACCTCGCTTGGGACGATACGAAATTGTATCAAGACGGTCATCACGATGCGGATCTCGAGGTGGAAGCTGCGTCAATGATGGCGGCCCCCACGATCGAAAATATCGTCGGATATTCGTCCTCGAGAGGACGTCACGTTACCGTCGTTTCTCAAATTGTACTCACGCTTGTTTATCTGGCCGGAGTTGCCGGGAACGTATCGGCACTGGCGATCCTTTTCTTTCGGGACAAGGTCAGTCGATTTCGTGGGGAGAAAATGCCCGAATTTTTCCATCCGTAGCCACTCGAATCCTCGTCGGTTTGTTTATCAAGGAGAGTCGTTGAAACACGTGGAAGCACTCGTCGACGTTTCTCGCGGCGCCTCCTTCGCGTCTTTAATTTATTTTGAGTCGGGCTTCACGCGCCAAGAGTCACTACTATTTTCCGCTCGGTTAGGCACTAGGTACTTTCGACGCCGCCCATTTTCGCGCCCTTATTTTCAAAGATGGGCCAAGCTCCCTATCTTGGACAAGAGAACCTTGGACGCGTCACGCGCAACGCAACTTTTTTTTTTTTTTACAATTTTTGTCTTGTATTATCGGAAAGAAATGTTGTTTAAACGATTCGTCAAAATAGTTGTAGACTGTTCGGGACGTTTGACCGGATCGGACTCGTGGGGGGTTATAGCCCCGACTCTTTTATTCGAAATGAAATTTATTAGTATCCAGGTTTATCGCAACGCGCGAGTTGTTTCTGCAAGGCGCATTCTACGTGAAAATGTTTGTACAGAGACGGAATCGCATACACTTGCTGATGCTTCGATGCCTGGCGATGAACGATCTCGTCGCGTTGCTGGGTATGCTCGTGCAAATGTACGTGACGATCTACGCGGGCTCGGTGACGACTGGTCGGGCTTTCTGCTCGCTTCGGCTCGTGTGGCGTCTCTTCGGATTGTTCAGTGGAAGCGTCGCAATTGTCATGGCTGCCGAAAGATGGTTGGCCCTGACCAGGCCCTTTGTCTACCAGAAGGTAACCAAGATGCTTCCTTCGAAAAGTAGAACGATGTTTATCCGGGCGAAGAGCGGTTCGAGAGAGCCTCGCATTTTAATGACCCGCAACGAGAGTTCCACTCCTAAAATATCAAAGCATACGCGAACCGAATCCGATGTTCCGATTCTTTCGCCCAACCTTCTTTAGTCGCAAACGTAACGAGACTCTCGAAATCCGAATAAAATCTCCACACGCGTAAACAAGATATAAATTAGGGTCGAGTGGTCAACAATGAACCAGTGGTACAGAGTGAACCATGCAAATAATTCAGAAACGCGACTTCG
Organism: Ophioninae sp. B BG-2022a; assembly: GCA_030522765.1. NCBI lineage: Eukaryota > Metazoa > Arthropoda > Insecta > Hymenoptera > Ichneumonidae > Ophioninae sp. B BG-2022a. The sequence continues at coordinate 427 of JAPYZJ010004129.1, read as the reverse complement.
CCGTTTCGTGCAAACTGCATTAATAAAACGTCTTTGAGGGGCCCTCATCCCTCACCAATCGAGAGCGAGCTAACGGCGCAGGGGACCGCGCGCGCCTGTTTTTCGTATTTTTGGAGCGAAAATCGTGTAAAAATAAGGTAACCAAAATTTCGTCTCATTTTATTTGTGTAAATAGTAGCTGAATATCAATTGGATCAATAAATTTGTTGTTTTTTTGGGCTTTTACTTAAGATAGTTTCGTTAAGCACTTCGCGTTTGTGCATCTGGCTACTTACCCTCAACATTTTTAATTATGGGGTGGTACAGAATGAACCACTTTGAGAGAAGCAACCTCAAAAAATGTTACCTACTTCTAGTTACTTACAAACTTGTCTGTTGATTAGTACCTACCTATGTAAAAACCTAATTGTGGATATATAAGAAATTA
>JAPYZJ010004128.1:0-14384 GCA_030522765.1 Ophioninae sp. B BG-2022a | reverse complement strand
TGTATGAGCCCATGAATTGCAAGGTTGGCACTGAATCCACTCTTCACCACGTATGTCGCTAGAATAACTGGCTTCACAAAATATGCAACTCGTATCTAAGTTTTCAGGTATTCTATCTGAATTGTCATAGTGCTCATCATATTCAAAGTCAGTTTCTACGACTGCATCACTTTCAGAGCTACCGCTGGATGTACTGACGGAACGGAATTTAAAAAAATAGCTAAGTACAGAAATGATATACTTATCGCTCATACATGTAATATGGCAAATTACAAATATTAAAGAATGTATAACCAAACCAAAATACATATAACTATAAAAAGTTTTTGCATAATTAGCTTCAAAATCTAGTGGAAAAACGTTTCTCCAACAGAATGTCTACGTCGCTCAACGTAAAACTTAGTTTTTTACGGAATAAATGAATATAATGCGGAGCGGTTATAAACTTGTTCCGTTACGTATTTTGACTAACTTCACATGACAAATAAAAGACACGCGATTTCACAGCTTCGTTGGGTACTATTCGTTAGTTATCACAAGAGCTTCGCGTTGCACGTAAATTATGCTAGATGGCGCGTTTCTAAATGTCAACTATCTAAGGGGGCCAAAATACCTGCGAGGTCCACATTACCACCTTCTCCTCTATTATTTGGCGAAATATTTGTTTTCAGATTTGAATTCTAGGTTGTCACAATAAAGATTTGTATAATTTTTCGGGTATTTTAATTATGATTACAGTGAAAAAGAAATAAAAAAATTAAAAAATAGCGATTTTCGTTGTGAACTTTAACCTCATGTAGAAAATTGATTTCAACAATCCCGGCCCCAATTGTCGATTTTTTCACTTTGACTCTATAACTTTTTTCATACGAATGCAGAATTGAAGCGCCGAGTCTACAAGCAGCTGTGACTACGAAGTGTGAAAGGAACAGGGTAGATGACCTTTGGGCCTCGCGCAAATCGAGGCACACAATGTTAACAGGTGTTCACCCGCAGCATCATCCGCACATACACCAACAAAGTTAACGATCGTGTGAATTATAAGGCATTCAAAGGTCTGCATAGATGTGTCTACCGTTCGATGCTAAAGCCTCAAGGTTTTTAACGAAACGTTCGGAGATGGTGTACCTACGGAATAAAGATTCTGAAATATCAGTGAAAATACTGGATATCGATACGTGAGAGTTCACTCGTGAGATAGCATCACGTAGCATCCTCCGATCTGTGTGTGTTCCTGAGGTGAGAGGAGATGCACTTTCAAGATATACTTCTGTAAAGTCGCCTCTCCTGTAAAGTCGCGATCAAAATTTTCATTTACGCCGCTATCCATGATCATTCGATAAATCCAGAATAATCAAAAAAACGTCAACCCAGAATGCCATTTATCATATACGCGTTTGCACAAATCGGGTGTGCGAAATAAACAATTAATTATTGAAAATATTGCAAATTAGCGTGGCGAAAATTCATTCTTTTCCCACTGAAAATGTACAGCGAATCAAAATAGCAGAATTTTGAAAGTCCTAAAAAAAGATTAACAGTTCTAAGGCTAAAATACCAAAAGTTATTCGATAATAGGTTAGGAATTGAAAAAGATTTTGCTTTCTGTATTTTGATATGCCAAGTATCATAGTTAAAAATAGTTTGCCACTTTTGGTAGAGAACTTTTCACTGGACTGTACGAGCGAAGCACAATGGGAAGAGTCACAACGAAAAGTCACGCCCGACCTAACATAAACACGAGGTACGAGGAGCCCCCACCGCAACGACGATTTGAACGCCCGTACGGTAGGACGTACCACACGAACCGTGCAATTCAGCGGCTAATAATAACAATATCATCGGGGCACTGTATATCCCGCTATAACCTCACTCGCGTCCGAACGCGAGCAGTCCAAGATGGATGCTGCTCATCTTCGTGCGGCTTCGCGCTTCGCTAAAGAAAAACCAAAGTAAAACGATCATCTCAATCGAAAATAAACACGGCGGAGTTCCGGCCTTACGGCGACCGCCGATAACGCGAAACTCGAACGAGTGTCGTTTTTCTCATCAACAAATAAATAATTTTTTTTTAATGTACTCTCTTTCGAAAATAATCGCGAATTCGAGTCTCTCGTAACTACGCAATGAAACATGCGTGCGACGAGTTGACATAGTTAAATGACTAATAGATACAAAAAGAATGGACGTCGTCGATGACGCCGAAGGGCCTCTCGACCCACGCATTCAGGTACGTTTCATTTCTCTTTCTTTTCATTATTGCTATTACGACGTTCTTTATTTTCCCACTTGGGTGATTCAATGACAGTCGGCAGGTTAGGACGATCGGCGATTTCATTGTGCCGCGGTGACACCCGACACCGCGTCGTACCGTGTCCCACTTTGTTTACAAAATCCCGTTCACCCGTTTTCATTTTTTATTCCACTTTCAACGCTCATTCAAAGACCGATCTTCCGAACGCTGCTATGCAGAGCGTTCTTCGGTCATTGGATATCAACAATTTGTTTTTCAGTAGAAAAAATTCTAGTCATTGTTCTTTGTAATCCGTGAACAAATAATTGACTCGGTAAAGGTTCAGGTCTTGAGCGTGTGACGAGGTGTACCCTGTGATTCATTGGTTGCTGGACAATCGTAGAAACTTGTCATCTTTACACACCGGCAATTGTGAAACAATCGGAACGAATTGCTCGACGGTCACTGCAGCGAGCGTCTTCAAAGAAAATATTCCATTTTCAAATCGTCATCGCTCTGCTTCAAACTTCCAATTCTCTGTTTTAGATTGAGCTAGAAAATTTGAACACAGCAACCGACAACATAAACAAACTCGAGATCGAATTGGATGTAAGTTGTAAAGGTTGAGTTTAGACTTTAAGTAACGAGTAACAGTGAAAAGTCCTCGAGAATCAATAGAATATAAATCATCGCGAAAATAACGATCGATCTGTTTTGTACAACAATATAAATATTGTTAATATATGAGGCAGCAATGACTGCATGCACAAATCTATACTGTACAATTAATAGATCCGCTGTTTCGTCGAAAAGATGGAATGCTTGATTACCTGGTTTGTATTTATAGTAACTTTTACTTTCTCACCTAGGAAGCGAATACGGCGTTCAGTCAATTATGGTCCGAGTGGGGGCGTAGACGGAAAGAAATTTCTGATAAATTAGGGGCGAGTTGCATCGACAGGGCACGATGTTACTACGAGGCACTGGAAGTCGCGAAACAAGCAAATGTTTGTATCAACTGTGCATTCACAACTATCCATTAAATTCCAATAATTATTCCTACTATGAAGATTCCTAAAGTGTAATTGGTTCTCATCAGTGCGATCCGTATTGTAAATTTGTTCGTAGGTCCAGTGTCAGTATCAGGCAAAATTGTTCCACAGGGCAAGCGAGATCCACGCAGCGGCGAAAGAGACTGTCGCTGTTGCAGAGGCGAGGTTCATGTCTCATCAACACGAGTGGAACTTTGACCAAGCATGGCAAGATATGCTTAACCATGCTACAATCAAGGCATCTAAAAAATTTCTATATTCTCTCACTCTCTATTTCCCTTTGTTTCTTCTATAAAGTGAAAGCGAGATCGTGAACCTTGAGGAGATAATATTCTGACCGTTGAAACATTTCTTTCGAGCAGGTGATGGACGCGGAAAATCAAAAGGCCGAGTGTGCTCGTGAGCATCACAGAAGGGCAACGTTATTTCACGATGCCGAAATGAAAGTTCAACAATTGGAGGAAAAATACCGAAGGTCGATAATAAAGGCTCAACCTTATTTCGAGCTAAAATCTCAGTACGATCAAATGTTATCTACCCAGAAGGAATGCGTTGAGCGTCTTCGAAAAGCCGTCAAAGAGGCGAAACGCTCGTACGCCTCGAGTTTTCGAGCTCTCGAGGATATCAGCAATCGAATTCATCAACAGCGACGAGATTACGGTAGTTTTGCTTTTTCATACTAGTGTTTTGCATTCAAAAATTCCCTAGGCCACAAAAATCGCTGAAACATCTAGGCCAACAAAGCTTCGTGCTTTTTTTCCAATTCAATTTAATTTGTAATGTACCGTTAAACTTTGAAAATTTAAAACGCAATAATGATGCTCTTCATTTTTATTATTACGCAAAACCTTCTTTAGCAAAACAAGAACGAAAATATCTGATAAGAATTTGTAAAAACTACCGAATGACTTTTCTATTCCGAATCAAACGAAAACCAGATAGAAGCAATTTTAAAACAATTACATCTGGTCCATTACAACTGTACAGACATGACTTTTTCATACATATCGAAAATCACGTTTTTCAAAAGCTCCTTCCATTTCTCGTTTTTCAGATATGGTAGTAAATGGGCCGAGAGAACCTGGCGTTGGCGCAGAACTTATAAGTCCCACGGACAGTTTGAATTACGAAGCTGATCTGAACAAAGTTTCCATTAGCAGAGTTAATTCACTGGCGAGCTCTAACGAACCCGATGCTGAAGACCGATCGAAAGATTTTGACGTAAGTCTTTTGACTGTCTTCTTCTCGATAGACGGCGCTAGCTAGTATGCCACTGAACGGTCACCCATTCAAGGATCGGTCAAAGCTAACTTCCCTTGACATCTTGAGACCGTTAAATACCCACGCTAATTACGCGTTCATTGTCGGCCGCTATAATCAATTTATGACTAATTACAACGATAATTGACCCCGTATAAGACTTCATTCCTTCCCTACTGCTTATGTGATCCAAATATCAATGTTGCTTGTATTTAAAAAATCATTAAATGCTGATAAGAATTTATAGAACAATAATTTGGTTTTGTAGAGTCCAATTGTCGAAAAAATATTTTTGCCCGAAGTGTAACGCGAAACGATGATAGTATTTCTATAGTAAAATTCACTATTATAAACCGTCGTCGTCTTTCATCTCCAGGACGTACGCAATCTTCGGGAGCGTGTCGATCAATTGGGGCGTCGTTCGATCGACGGAAGCGAATCGTATTCAACCCAGTGGGAACTGGAGCTGCAAGCCAGTATGGAAAAGCTGAACAATCTCTCGATAAAAAATTCAGAATGGAGCGAGGGCAAAGACGAGACTGACAGGGGGAGCGAGCATTGCAACGCCAGTGAAATCAAACTTAAGGAGGATCGTCAGCACGACGATCATCAGGAGAACGTAAAGTCTCTGAAAAACGACCAAAACGAACAGAAAAAACTGCCAATTGATTTTCAGATATTACGGAAATTAACGTCCTCAAATTCGTCGATCGCTGGCTCGAGTGCGGATGTTCGACAGTCACTAGCACAAAGTCCGATCAACTCAATTCTCAACAGATCGAAAATAGCTATAAGAAACAGTTTGTCGAAGTCACTGAGCAACAGCCCGGTGAATATGAGCTTTGGCTTTGGCAGAACAAGAGTCGAGGATCGAAAGTCTGTGAACGAAGAAACGACACCGCGGAGAGAAGAGCCAATCGCGGAAAAATGCGAAGACCGAGTTTCGAGTGAAACGAGCGACGATAGCAGAGATTCCTGTTCGATCGACTCGAAGAATCCACGCTGTGATCAAGCTCACGATCCCACTCGCGATTCGAACGAACTCGACAAATCAAAAATAACCCTGGAATCATCGATCGTGATCTCAACGCGAAACGATCCGGAATCTCTCGAATGCGTCCAAGAGCTTGCAACAGTGACGTCCAAATCCGTTGATTCGACGCCCGCTAGGTCGAAGCCGGCGCTTTCCAGAGTCTTCGCGAAATCGTTGGATCACGCCAATGAGGATTTCGTCCAATGCCCGAGCTTCAAAAGAGACCCAACCGCCAAAACTTCGAGAGTCAGAGAATTGCCGCTCCTCTCCCTCTTCGAGACCACCGGAAAATCCGCGATGTCGAAAAACCGAAGCTGCAGCATGATCGATCTCGCGGAGAAACACAATCTGAAAACTCTCCTCGATAATCCGGATTTGCGGAGCATACAAACGGTCAGCGTGGAACGATTAGCCAACGCGAGAAACGGGATAATGGGCGAACACTCGGAAACCTCGAAGACGTCGACCACAAATGCTCATGACCACGGGAATTGAAATGGGACTGGAAAAGCACATATGAAATTGTGATATATATTCGAGCCGCGAGTTCGAACCAGCGAACTCTCCTCGCACATCGAAAAACGCATCGCGAAGTATAAATGACATTTTTACGAACTTTACCGGAAAATCGGAGCTTTAAACTCGTCAATTTGCAGTATCCAGTGGCTCGCGGATATCTCTAGAAATTTTCCAAAGGCGAAAAGAGTACGCTACTCACACTAAAAAATCGTCGCAACGAATTTGAGTGATTGACACTCGATCGAATTACCGCTCAATGTTAAACAGCGCGTTATGGATTTTTCTTTCATCTGCGATCTATGTTTTTTCTTCTGTTTCTCAAAGCTCGAACGTTTCACCGATCGATGTTGGAGAAAACCGATTATTTTTTTCTAAACGTTCAGTGCAAGTTCAAGTTCGAAGTTTTTTCCAAAATCCGCCGCATAGCTTTGGAGGAAAAAATAAATGTATCCCGTCAGCTTGAGAAAGCATCTAGTGAAGAACCGCTGAATTGTATGTTCAGCTTAGTGACTCAACAAGAGATTTAACCTACGACTGAATTTTCGATTTTCTACTAAAAACTGCATTGAATCACTGAGATTTTGATGATATTTCAAACCGATCTACTGCACTTGGACACTTCGAATTTGAACTTTGGCTAAATGCATTCACGTCTGGAATCAAACCATTTAATTTCGCCTATGGCTGTACCAACGATTATTTTCAGAAAAGTCAAAACGTAAACGTAGAAAAAAATATCAGTAACGAGATGGAATTTTTCAAACGCCATCCAGTTTCTTGTAAAAAATAGCCGTGACATGACGAATCGGAGATGTTGGGAAAAATAACCGAATTCTTACGTATACAAAAAAAAAGTGAAAAGATATTTGAAAGTGGCCAATCGCGTTGTGTTCCATAGAGTACCGTGTAACTGTTCAAGAGAAAAAATAAACTACGAAAAATAGGATCTGTACAGGCGCCAAGAGAGCTGAAGCGAATAAGAGAGAAAAAATGAAAGATCTTTGTAATTTGTGTACCCAAACCGTCGATTAATGGTCGGATGTCCAACGATATTAATCGACGAACATAATTCCTATGAAAAATCGATATTACTACGTACACTCATAGAACGTAGGACGAATAATTATAATGATTAACAATAATGATAATAAGAGTTGTAAATAACGTTTGAATCTTAAAATTCTCTAAGGAACGAATTCCTGTAGCCTTATTTACACATTGAGAAGGTGCGTTTATAGATTCGTGTATTATATTTATACATTGGCATTATCGTACAAAAAACTATTTCTAATTCGGTTGTTAACTTTGTATAATGTTAACCCTTTTAGTTTTTTTAATTCAACCGTCACAGCGAACAGAAAACGAATACTCCAATTTTTGTTTTTGTTTTCCGTCGGTTTATCGACAAACTACAAACCGGCGACGAATAAAGAGATAGAAAAGTGGAACCTGAAAAATTCAATTTTCGAACCTCCCACCCAAATAATATTTTTCGAAAGCGTACTTTTATGTATATATTTTTTTAATTTATTAAAACGAATTTTTATGCGATCAACTTTTTATTAAAATAAACTTACTGAAATAAGCTTTTCACAATGCCAATTTCAATAAAATGTGAGAAGATAAAAAGTCATTTTTAACGGAATTTTCTCTTTTTCACTGTAATGAAATAATCTTCCAACAAAAATGGCGGCGAAGATAACTGAACAATTCACCTAGCCAACAAAAATTTATATATCGTACTGAATTTCTTACAAGATTTGTTTCGCAAAATTTGTAATTGATTTGCATATTTCCACTCATAATTATTATTAAAAATTCGATAATTGTCTGAGATTATGATTTATTGACGGAGTCCTTAATAATATACATAATTATTTTTTATTGTTGAATTCCAAAACTCTCGAAAGCGCAAATCACGTGATGACCGTTCAAAATTTTGACCGTTGTATTCTCCGCCGCCATTTTACCCAGAAAAAACGGTGCGATATTCAAAAAAATATATTTTCACGATTTTTGTAAGAAAGCATTTAAAATGTGTGTTATCTGTTGAAGGTGTCACAGATCGTGACATTACTATCGGCAAATGTGTCCGCGTAACGATATTTCCGCACAAGGTATATGAGAAAATGAATAATAAGGATGATCATATTGCGCTATGGTAGAAATGGTATCACACGACCACCGTTGGTAAACATGGCGGGTTACGAAACTCTCCAACGGTTATTGACGAAAAAAATATGGCGGCAAAAAAATTCAAATAAAGCTATAAAAAAGGACTCACAGCAGCGGAATCTGAAGCGGAAGCTCGAAAAAAATGTTTCTCGTCGCCTTCCCACGCGGTTGCAACGCTGCTCACTCCTCGAAATGTTTGTTTCTTTTGTTTTCTTCTATGGCCCCGAAAGCGTCAAGATGTCCCGTGGCTGGCACAACACATTCCCGTGATAACAACATATCGGCCTCTCGCGGCTTTTTCACCCACTCGGTTTTGCCTCGTCTCGTTAAATTTCTTCGGAACAAATTTGTCGCGGTAAAATAATCGATGATCGATAAATACGCGATCGGTGGCCCGAAGACCGGAAATTCGCGCATCGTACAATAGCGCGAGTCACACACGCGTCGTGGATTATGCGAGCGACCGGAAATTTATTGTGACATGAACACTCGCGTCAATCCCTCTGCGAAACGGAAGTGCGCGAGGAAAACGAAAACATAACGCGCGTCGCGGCGGTACATCGAGAATAGCACGAACGGGAAGGAACTCGCGTTTAAATTTGAGTCGTCATGGATCGAGCGTGTAGGAGCGACGAGGATACTTTTAAAAATCAGCACAATGACTTCGTGAGTAACGAACTGTCTATCGTTCCTACAAATGAGGCGAAAGACTCCTTTTAAGCAGTAAAACGTAGGGCAAACGCGATATCGCGAGACGAACCGAATCCGTTTGTCATTGGTTGCCCACCCGTCAAATCAAAATCGCGTATTCTCCAACGGTTTTCTAACCGAATTTTTTTCTCGCGCATCCTCGACGCGCATGCGTGTGAGATAATTTTACAATTTTCTCGGAAATGAAAGAATTCATCAACCCTTGAAAAAATTACAGCTCATCGAATAGCCACGATCCCCAAAAACATTGAAGTCTCCGAAAATAACCGAAATATTGGCGAAAATGAATATTTTTCAATGAAAATGATCCATGGATCCATAGATATTGAAACGTTTATCTTTCTCCGTATTTCGTACGTACTTGAGGCTTCGGACTTTCGTCTGACGAGGGGCGGCCCACGACAATCCGGTGACGACAAGGATCCCCGAGAAAGAGGTTTTTTACGCGCACGTACAAATAACGATTACGAGGAGGGCCACGAGGATCACGATGAAAACAAGGACGTTTTGGCGCGCGAGAATGATCCGCGATACACGAGCGTCTGCGCCGGAGTGGGTGTTTGCGCAGTGTGTAATTTCACCGTAGGGGGCGCGATCACGCTCGGTGGTGCCAACGCGAGTTGCGAGCAAGCTCGATCCTGCGATCAGGGCCATCTACTGTGTCAACGGTGCGTTCGGCGATTTGCAATTAGATCAGGTACAGCCCAGTTAAATTTAGCACGTGAAAATAAAACGAATACAGTAGAAACTCGTTTCACAAAATGAGTGTGAGTATAAAATATAACTGAGGCAAAAACTATTGACGACGCAAGGAAGAAAATGAACGATTTCTAGAAATGTTTTTATTAGCGCCACTGCGTCTATCTCCTAATCCAGATCTGCTTGCCATTACATTAAAATGATATTTCTTATCGTTTACGTAATGTTACACACACAAGAACGAAGACAAAACAGTTTCGCTAAGATTCTCGAAAATAATTCAACTCGTCCCTCAAACGAAGATCCTTCCGCAGATATGGGCTGCGTTCTTTGCCGCACGGATTCTCAGCACTCGAATTCGTCGGATTCTCATGGAAGTAATTCGAGTGTGAATCAACAGCGCGTCGCCGTGACGAGGCCTCGCGAGATGAGAAATGTTCACGAACCGTTGGAGGAACGGACGAACAGGACGCGGGTAAACGAGTTCCACGGCATTCCATGGGCCCGGGCGCACTCAGAGGCGCCCGTGGTTGGAACGCGAACTAACTTTCCGGGAGGCAACATCGTGAGGAGAGCCGAGTCCTGTTACTCGTCCGAATGGAACAACAAAATGGATGAACAAATTCGAGAAGAGCGCTATCCGAACGAGTCGAGGCATCAGCAGCAGCGTAGTTACTGCAGTATTATCGACAAAGAAATCACGGCGATAGACCCGACGCCTTCGGAGACCAGAGTCAACGGGCACATCGTCACGGAATGCTCGAGACGACCGATACGATGTCCCAGGATCGATTGCGCCGTTAACGTTGCCTTTTCCGCATTGACCCATCACTTCCTCTTTGATCATCCCGAAGTTCCGATCCTCAGCGTCGAACCCGGCGCGACGAGCACTCTGATCGTCAGCTTCGCAGCTCTGGCGTGCGACTCCAGTCGGTGCCTGGCTCTCCTCTTGGTCTCTGGAAAACTCTCGTAAGTTTTATATCGATTCAATTGACCGTAAGTCTCGCATACGGAAATTCGCCCTGAAAATTACAATTTAACGATACGTGATCACAGTGATTAAAACGGACTCATTTATCAACTTTGGGTGTAACTATGACCCGTTTGTTTTTTTTAAATTTAATTCCTCGTAGCTTATCGAAAATATTCAAAGCATATACCGTAAAATTTGCATCCATTTCAGTCGAATAGTTTCAGCACTATCATTATTTGACCGTCACTGGCGTGATAATTATAGAATACTCCGAAACTGACTACAGAGATTTAAGAAAGCAGGTTTGTTAATTTTTGTGATTTTCAACGATCACGTTTATCCGTTTTGAAAAATCGGCACTGTAAACAAAAATAAGCACTATAGATGGAAGTAACGTTCGAAGTAAATAAACATTTTAATATATTAATAAAATAAAATTTAATATTTTTTGAGTGAAATTTAATGACGCGAATAAAATTAAATAGAGTACATTTCCAATATGATATACGATTGAATAAATAACGTCCCTGCGATAAATTTTGGAATGATGTTTTTTAACACGATCGCAAAACCGAAATATACGAAAATTAACGGTGTCGATTCGACGGGCACGCGCTGATGCGAAACCCCAAAAATAAGCGGAATATTTGTGAATTCATTGTACAAAAACTGGTGGTGCTACTTGCTGTCTTTGGTATACGAGAGGTGCTTACATTGGATGGTAAATTTCGTTTACTGGATAATTCCCGCTTTCGCTTACCTAGTTCGCTCAAGACAAAGAAAAAGGAAATGGTTTGTAAACCATATCGTGTTTCTTTAAAAGATTTTAAATACGCGTAAATATGAATCACTAGGAAGGCTAACATCATTCAATTCATGAGGAGCCACATATTGATCCTATATATAAGAATGTCTCCCACACAGTCCAATAAAATGATTTACACGGTTCAACTCTACCACTAGTGTATAATGATGAATTAACGTAAATATTTTCTCAAAAAATAACATTATAGATTTTGGGGTAAAAACCGTGAAAAAGGTTGTTTTTACTTCTATCGAAGATAAAAGATTGAAAATATCTGAGCTACGTGAGATTCGCGATGTCACCGATTCTCGATCCTCCAAAACAAAGTAGATCACACATGTGCAGTTTTGTTAAAAAGAATTCACGTAATGTCCACCAATGTTCGAGCCGTCGCGACGGTGCACTCTTCGAACTTATGAACGTTCCTCGTGGCTTTGAAAACGCAGGGGCCCAGCTTCGAGACTGTTCAACGGCAGTCAAATTCATTCGAAGTATCGAAATCGTTTGCCGCTTCCGGTATTGGCTGCTCGATTACACTGCACGAGCCGTTACACGAGTCCTGACGAGGTGCCGCCTGGTGGTGAGTCTCAGAGTGGCGGTGATGTCATAATCGCTTGGGTCGCCGGTTTGGACATCGGTAACGTGAACGCTGGAACTCTACGATGCAGCATTCAGGTACGACCGATCGTTGATGCATTATATCATCTTCCTTTCCTCACGCTCGTGTTGCACAAACGAAAAAAAAAATTGAATGTCCAAATTTGCGTTTTTGGAGGCGGTAGATAACGTGGAGAGCGAATCCGTGCGTTCGCTCACGTACACCGGCCCCGTCAACTCGCTGAGAACCGCCCAGCGTCCCCGCGAGGTCTTTCTCACCGGTGACTGCGTCATACTCCACGAAGGCCTCATCAATCACATCACATCGGACTGCGCGAGCCTCAATATTAACGTGATCGTCCATTGAGTCTATTGTGCGTGTTCGCCTCTTCGCGTTAATCCCCAACCAATTTTCAAAAAAAATCCCTCGCACGAAAATCGACCTTTATACAACCGTCACGTGGAACAATGATGACAAGTCCGGCCCAAGTACCGAACGATTACGCCATTCGAATTACTTGGAAAGAAAAAGCGAAAAAAATACACGCGCAACTTCGCGAAACCAAAAGATTTTTTCTTCGTTTTCTCCGTTAAGCCAAGCTTATACTTTGCTGGGTTGAAAACGTATTTTTTTTCCTACTTTACACGGAAATTTAATTCGTAGAGAATACGGAAAAGTTTTAAGTTAAAAGCGAAAATTGGTTACATACTCGTGCTAAAACTTATCGAAGTTTTTGAATGCTTAATATCTTGAACATTTTCATGTGGATACAGTGAGCTACGATCTTAATTTCAAGTTGCACAACTCTCTGTATTATAAATAGAAAACTAAATATCCATTGAATTGTTCTTTGACCCATCACCATTGACACAAAAGTTCACGCAGCGTTATGAGCGTAGTTCACTTCGTGCGTAAACTTGACCGGATTAAGAATCTCAATGACTCTCATACGTTAGTTCATTTCCAAGTCAGATTCTTCCGCAGTGCGATTCTCCGCTAACTGATATATGTGTGCGTCACGAAAATGTGGCAAAACTTTCATTCATCGATCGTTGATAGTCTTCGATCTACGATTTTTAAAATTCACCCTGACGATTTCGTAGCCCAGCAAAGTAGAAACGTGCCTCGAGAGCAACAGCGATTGATCGAACGGCAAAGTTCAGAGAGCATCTTGTGGTGTATTTTAAAAACAAGAAACAACACAAAGTATGGTCTTCAGCGATATAAAATACATATAAAAGTTAAGAGTACAGAAAAACAAAGAGGGGGTGGGGGGAGGGCTTAGAACTTTCGGGGACAATAATCACAAACTCGTCATGGCTGGTGGTCGAGCGTACGCTTTCGGTATGAAACCGTATTTCCTCGTCTTGGGCGCATATGCCCAGAGCCAGCCGTCGACGGTTTGATTACCAAGATCAGCGTATATCCAGTCGGCTCTTCTAACAGATAAATCATCCGGCGCCTGCGCCTTGTAATCGTACAGTACAACGAGCTCGGTGCCCGTTGTCTCATCTCTGAAGTCTCGCAAATCCTTCTGTTGCAATTGCTCGCTTCCCGTTACGTTGCTGCTTCCTGCGCCCACGTTAAATACGTAAATCGTAAATTACAGTTGTATCGTGCGAACGAGGCCACAATTTATCCAAACAAACGTATATTGAAATGTTTCATTTATTCAAATACAGATGGGGGATATTCGCTCGTGGCGAGTATTTGTCGGCACGGGTTTCCGGAAGTTACCCCATGCCCTTGTGAAGATTAGGTACAGAAGTGTAAGAAATAAAAGGCTTTCGGCAATGCTTTAGTAAAGGAACTCGAAGCGAGCCGAAAACGCGAGGTAAAAACAATTGATTCGGTACAAAACGATACTAAGATGGGAGAAGTATAAAGATAGTTCGAAGACGGTTAGGAATTATAGGTTAGGATAGAAAGGGGCTGTGGTTCTAGCGTTAGGATTAACCGTCCGGTCATTGACCGGGTACCCGGGTATCCATTTCAGCTTTGCAGATAGAATTCATTAGCTTTTTCTTTAAACAACTGTATAACCGTCCGGATCCCCGAAATGGAAGTTTGAAACCCAATTTTTGTCAAATTTTTTTATAATCAATTATTTAATAATAGCTATTAACTATCAAACTTGATACCTCCTTCGTTCTATAACCAGGCACCCGGGTACCCACTGAAGTTATTATGCATGAATGTCGGGCTTATACACACTCAAGAGACTACCTATTAAAGTATTTAGGTAATTTGACTTTTAAATAAATAATAAACAATATCGTTTATAATTTCGTTTGATCGTTTGATAGTTAATAACTATTATTAAATA
>JAPYZJ010004127.1:0-14920 GCA_030522765.1 Ophioninae sp. B BG-2022a | reverse complement strand
TTAATATCGTCCCCCCACGTTGTCCTAATATCGTCCCGGGGACGATATTTGGAACTCCGTCTTATTCACAAGGGTATTTCCGGTATTTTTTAAAATATGGTTTTCTTTGATTTTTTAGATGCCAAAGAGAAAGTTGTGGGATAATGAATCAATGATAAAAAAAAACGGTTGAAGCAGTAAGAGGTAAAGAAATGGGTTACGAAAAAGCAGTAAAGTTATTTAATGCTCTTAAGGTATTTAACGTTCTTCTTTAATGTAAGTTATGCAATGATTTAATGAAAGGCTGATTAGATATCATTATTATTGTGATTGAAAAGTTATTATTGTTAAAAATACAATTAAAGTTCAAGTACTGATCAATGTGATCTCAATATCGTCCCCGGGACGGAATTAGGTGCTCGGTTTTAGATTTTAAGATTTTCCACTTCATTAGAAAAACTATTCTTAAATAATTAAAAACAAAGTTATCGAGTTATTGTTTATCTATATATATAAAAGAAAGTCGGGTTTGCGTTACAACACTTATAACTCGAGAGTCGGGTTTGCGTTACAACACTTATAACTCGAGATCTGCTGGACCGATTTTCATGATTTTTGGTTCGTTGGATTCGTCTCCTCCCAAATAAGAAGAATATGTATTAAAAACAACGAAAAAAAACATAATTATGAAAGATGAAGCATTTTCCGTAAACGTTCGTTTGTTTCGTACACGCCAAACATTTGCTGTCAATCGAAAAAGAGTAAAAAAGAGGGCGTTAATGAATTTATTTTGTGTTAATTAAAGTTTGTGTGTTTCGTGTTAATTTTAGTTTATTTTGTGTTAATTAAAGTTTGTTTGTTTGGGTTTATTAACACTTTAACACGAGATTTATTGACTGTGAGGCGATACGAAGTTCGCCGGGTCGGCTAGTTTTTAATAGAAAAGAAGTGTTCTCGCTAATCTTCGTTGTTTTATTTATTTTTCTACCTGCAATATTTTTGTTTCTACAATGTTTTTACAAAAAGGGGACGATATTCGGCGGCTGTACCTTACCATGGTAGTTCGAAATCGATAAGTTTCGCTTCTTAAACATTATGGTGGAAAGTTAATTAATCGTAACTACAATTAATGATAATTAAGAAATGATAATAAACTATGATTAATAAACTATCATTATTTTTCGATTCATTATGAATTGTAATACACGAATTATTATGTGTATTAATTTATTAAAAATAATTTATCATGTTTTAGTGATTATAATGAATAAATGATAAATTACGATTAATGCATTTTAAAGGTTTTTGAGACTTCAAAGCAGCGACGATTGAATCGAAAAATATAAAATATTAATATCTAACGTGGAACGTTAATTCGGATTTTCGAAAAAAAAGGGAAATGATTACCCAAGATTGCTGAAAAATTTGACGAAGCATTTTCCGAAGTACCGCATACAACTGTCGATAGGATCGCCCGTATAATTAGCGACAGCAGCGGCCAAATCGGTCATTAACCCATCTGGGTACAATTGCCTCGTATTGAAGACCGTGTACTTGACGCCGGCTCGATCTAAAATTTGCAGCCAAACTTCCTCGCCGTACTGGAGCTTCGAGGGGAACAAACGAATATCCATCAGCTCTTGTAATTTATTTTTCATCATAATTTTTTTATTAGCTGTCATTTACGGAGATGCGACGCGAACTGATAGAGGGAAGGAATGAAAATCTTATTTCAAAAGTTGGACGAGTAATTTACGATCGTCACAAATCACATCTCCCTTCCGCGTTGTGGCGGATCGAGTTTAAGCGAGAAAAAGTATCCTTTGGATATCCCATCACTAACAAGCCAACTTTTCTCCCCCTTTCGACGCATAGCAATCGGTAGGAAGGCGCGAAAAGAACGCTCCCACGTGTCACTACATAATATCCTGGAGGCTCGACCCGCATAAAACCCAATAAACACTTATTATACGTTTCTCTTCGAATTTTTTATATGTATGAGAGGAAAAACTTGGATTTTCGGCAAACGAGAAAAATCGATATCTGAAACTTAACAGACCGTTCACGAAGTGACGTTGAGCACGTTAGAAGTATCTAGGTAGAAAAGTAGTAAATATTTCGTTGAAATCGTTTTCGATTAAAGATTCACATACAACATGTATGAACAATCTCAACAATGGATACAAATTGATAAGGAATTATTTTGTCCAAATTGGCCACTACAAATCGATTCAATTAGGTTCTATTTGTAGATTATTTAAGGTTAAGGGTTTTATCGATATACATTTTTTTAGGCGTTAGGCTTTATTTTTATAAAAAATAACGATTTTTTTAATAAATAAATATATTAAATTAATCAAAATACATGTATATTTATTGAATTAGTAAAACTATGTTTACGTGTATTCCACTAGTCAAATGACATTCACATGTATGCAATTAGTCAAGTGCACATGACAAATTAGTCAAAATAAATTACGTTTATCAATTTATTGAATTTTTTGAAATGTTTTTGTTATGAATTACATTAATTCAATTATTGTAATCGAACGTCGATAATTTTACGTGCATCCATGTTCATTGATTACATCTTGGGACGTCGTAAACTTTTGATCAACGTTAAACGTGAGGATCATCGTCTTTAATAGTCTTATCCTTGGTACGGTTAGATAATGAAGCATTATTTTCGAAAGTACACTGTCGAGAGACACGCTAATACGTACATGCGAGCAAACATTTCGATTCGTTACGCCAACCTGTGGTCCCCCTGAGTTTGCCAGTGGCCAACATCCTCGAGACCACAGGAAATTACTTACGATTGAACCAACGATCGCAATTATGAAATTGCACATGCATTTACCTCCTCTCAATTGAATTGCGTACAATTTTGCAAATCGGTGCAGAACTCCGGTAACTTTCCCGAACAAACGAGTTTGAAGTTTGCAACGTTTCGACCAAACGAACAGTTTTTATTATACTTCTTCCCTTTTGAGTAATTTATGAAATATTTCTTTCGAAATTCGAATTCGAGATCGGCAATTGAGATCGAGTAAATTATTGAGGGTTTTCGGTAACGATCTTTTGTGACAGAAAAAATTTGGAAATTTCAAAAGAACTCTTTTTCAATTCCAAAGTTGCAAACTTCAATATTATCCAAATTAAAACACAATCAAACTCTTCGTTCATTTTTTTCACGCTCGGGAAAAGAGATATTACTTATCTATATGTGCCTTTAGTGGAAAATAAAAAATGGCCGTTAATTAAGTACATTTAATTAAACCTGTGTCATTTGTCATACGTGACACGTATCGTATCTCAATTAACCATGAGACAAATGGGTGTGCATCTTTTTTTTTTACATGGCGCTGCGAGTTATTTTTGAACTACGACCAATCGATCATTATCCCGAAAGGAAGTGTTTCAAACAAAAGTGTCGTTTGTTTAAAGTCTCACACGCAAAGCTCTCGTGCCATTTTCGGTCATCGGGTACGTGACTTCGATATCAAGCCAGGGCTTATGACGCTCGTTGCACTAAGAATTCCCGTAGTCCGTCTTTCAATTCATTTTATTAATAATCCCATTGAGGAAACAACTTCTCTCCTCCCAAAGTGGGGGACAATATTCGTACTCCATAACAAAAATTATAGCCATTTAAACATTATTCACGAGTCTGAAACGTATACATTATATTTTTGCGAAAAGAATAAGCTCTCTTTTTTTATTGTATCGTTGTCATTATTTTATTGATTTTTTATGTATGATTAAATAAAATGAATATTGATTTATTGAACAAAATTGACAGATGGACATAATAATTCATTTTAAAAAATTGATTTAATATCAGACCACTATTCATTTTCAAAATATAATATTTTAATTTTGTGTTAATTTAGCTAATGCCTTCTAGAATAATGTACAATGTTCAGATTGTTGCCGTTTAGGATACACTCGTTGCAAACAGCTCTGCAAAATAAATTACGTCTCGCTGATGTCAAGCATCGCAAGGATTGGGTCCTAGCTGTTCTCGAGTGTTCGGATAAACCCTTGATTAGTCCATAAAACGAATAGGTCTAATTCCCTTCACAAAGCAGGCGGCGGTTGGGGGGAAGGGGGGTCGTCTTGAGATCTTTGATGAGAAAGTATTCCAACACTGAAATAACGTGCCAGGAAGGTCAAATTTTAGATATTCTATTTACATTATAATTTTGCAGTTTTAATGTTTTTTTTTTGTAATTTATCAACGAAGAGCCCATTTTTTTCGTAATTGTGTTTGGATACTCGGAAATATTTTTTAGGGAATCAGTATCGTAAAAAAGAAGAGTTTTTTCTCTGGGGATCGTCCTTCAGCTAAATTCAGCAAAGTTCCATGAACAGGACGAGACCAAAATATGTGACTTTTTGAAAGCTTCATTTCGAACTTGACATCTGGTCTCGTCGATCGGCAATATAACTCGGAAGGCTGCGCCGAATAATTTACGCGGAAGAAAATGTTCGGGCTCCTACACTTCCTGGCACGTGACTCACTTTTTCGAACGTTTTTCCTGTCGTCAAGGGGGTAAAGCAACGATAATACTATCTGTCAGAGCAAAGAGTAGACATACCAAGTGACAGCGAAATCAATTCAAGCCAAGTGAGGACGAGTCAAGGTCCTCTTCACTCGACATTACTTCGCTATTGGGCTATTGAAACATTTGATTAGTTATTGGGCTACTAAATGGGCCAATGAGCCAAATAAAATCAACAAAAATTGAAATTCTAGGATGTTGGACCATCAAGATGTTTGATAAACTCATCTTGAGCCATTGGGGCATTAAAGTGTTTTGGCGATCAGACCAAACGCAAAATTCACCAAAAGTAAAATGTCTTGGTCCCTCCAAACGAAAACATAAAAAAATGGATCAATTTTTATTTTTTTGGATTGGAATACAATTTGCCAAAAAGTAGGCGTAAAAAAGACCGTGATGTTTGATAAACTTTCGGTGGCTGAAAAAAACATTCGAAATAATTTTTCGTTGCAATACATTTATTATTTTTATAAATGTCGATAAGTGGTTAAATTCATTTACCAAAAGAAATAATACAACTAATCAAAAATTTGTTGCCATGGTGGTTCTAAACCGATTGTTTTCTCTTCTTAAGGCGGTCCTCTAGTTTCTCGAGTCGACAAAATCGATTTTTTGTTTCGTAAATCATATAGAAATCATCGTAGAAAATGTGTGCCAAAGGATTTTTCGATATTCGAAGTGGTTCACAAGTTATGGCCCTGGGACGGAGCAGGTATGCGGTTAGTATAAATCACATGCGCGAACTTTCAAACGCGTTTTTCTCGAAACACCATTTTTCGAAACGGTGAACAGGATATTTCAGAAACGGCTGTACCGATCTTATTCAAACTTATACAGTATCCTTAATATTTTATAAGCCGGCGATTGAACTAGGATTATCATGATTGCTCTGATAGTTTTTTTTGTACGAGCGAAAAACTTAAGAAACGAGTAAAAAGTAGAAGGTAATTTTAAAAAGTGTATAAAAAAGTCAATTTTCGTAATTTAGAATTTACTCTAAGTTCATCGCTAGTCTTAAGTATGAAGATTAAAATGCCGTTGAATTTTATATAAGCAGAACAGCCGCAATCTTGGTCACCGTCATTCAGCTCTTTTACTTGATGTCTTCCTGTCGGCCACTATGGCTTTTATTCTATTATATATTTTGACTTCAAAAAATGTGTAAAGATTATTAAATATCAATAAAGATTGTGCAAAAACAATGAGATTAATGATTTTGATGGTTTGGCCGTAAAAAATTATTGAAAAAGCCGTAAATAAGCCGCCGAGAAACTAGAGAACCGCCTTAAACATCGCGGAGAAAAGTCAATTAATCGTAATTATAATCAGTGATAATTTATGAACTATAAATAATCGTATTTTATGAAAATGTTTGATCAATTATTGGCCTGTCAAAATGTTTTGGCGATTGGACCAAACTTATGATTTACCAACGTTAAATACGTCTTGATTCCTGAAACAAAAAGACGCGAATAAATTGATAAATTGTGATTTGTTTGCATTAGAATACAATCTGTCAAAAAGTAGACGAATCGAATGAAAAAAAATCAATGGAGAAGCTAAAAGATGAAAGTTAGGGATTATCTCAATTTCGCGTCTCCGTTTATGTGGGCAATTAAAATGTTATCGACGTCTCAACAAAATCTCATTGGCTGAAAAAAAAAACCGTCAAAAATTGACACGTTGAGATTTGCTAGGATTAGAAGGTTAGGCTTAAGAAATATGCGGAAAAGTTTTTAACGGTTCAATTTTTGTCTCTCGTGGTACGAACCTGGATGAAGTGCTGTACGCTCTGCAGAAGCATACCGTACATGATTTACGGATGAGGAAAACTTTGGAGGGCCACCCTCGCGCGTGGAGTAATTCGTAGATCGGAGATACACAAAACGCGCGCGAACGACAAATTTCACGGGAATTACGAGCGTTGGTCGTGGTCGATTTTTCGAGTGCTCATCGGGTATATTTTAAATGAGAAAAAAAATCGTGAAAACTGGAACGAAGAGAGGGCTTTTTTCGCGGCGACGAGTAGTCATAATTGAGGATTCTTTTTGCCAGAAATGAGAGGACGTTTCGCGCGTGGGAGCGAATGAACGAGTGACTCTCGTGACTCTCGTACGTTGGGGAGTTACGAAGCGTGCAAGAGTTTGAGAGTTTTCTGGGGGATGCTCGACGAATCCGAGGCTTTATTCCGGGAGGGTAGTTGAGTATTCGTGTACCGCGTGTGCGTGCGCACTTCTATCCCCTTACAATTTCGAACCTTATCCGTGGCTGATTTAATGCTGATTTAGTGGCAACTATATTGGACTATAACGCGTTTCTTGTGTCACTCATCGTTTTCGTACTTTGCACGAACCGATTTATTTACTTTTCACGCGACATTAATATTTATGTTACGAGATCAAATAAGTAAAGCTCAGCGCGTGCAAATCAGTCCGCGTGATAGAACATTCTTTGGCGTCTTTTGTACGACTAAATTTATAATTCATGAAGAATAATGTCGTGAACGTTGGGTGGCGGCGAGGAAAACGGAGAGATCATTTTTTACAGCTATTTCACATTGCACGGATTCATACTGCAAGAATAAAGAGACCATGGATGTTCTATGGCTTTATTTATTTAATCACCTTTCATAGTTTCGTAATAATCTATATAACGATAATGACAATAGAATATTATAATATGATAATATTATATTATATAACCATAAAATATTATTATATTGTTATATTTATATACACACTTCAATACCTATATACAGTGAAACTCCAATTATACGTTTTTCAAGGAGTCGCGTCAGATACGACGTATAAGTGAGAATTACGTCGACGTCAAATACAGTATGCATCTGGAAGGGTCTAACATTTCAGATGACGATCAATGCATAATTCACAATGTTGTTTAATGGTAGTACACCTATTATTTCAATATTTGTTTCTCCAATTGACAATTTGATTGCTAATAATTGAATAATGCTCCAACGCAATTTTTCGAATATTCATTAAAAACTTTGATTTAATGCGAGTTTGTAAGACAATAAGATTGGAACAGAGCTTTAGCCTCAAGAGGAGGCCGCACTTGCGACAAAACTTGGACGCAGCCACGGCTCGCGTCGGTGAAACAAAATTAGCGCGAGCTACGGCTATCTACCGCGAGACAACATTACCGCCAGTGTCCGAAAAGCCCCGCCGGGCTTCGTGCATGAGTACGTGCACATGCGTACGTAAGCATCGAAAATTTCGAGACGTGTGCCACGTTAAGGCTCCCCCTTAACGATTTAGGTTCGTAACTGACAAGTACGAATGAATAACAGCTCTGTTGTTACAATTAGGGATGCCAGATGTGTTCAAAGAAAAAACCGGACAAGTTGTATTTTTTTAAATTTCTTAATAGATAAATGTACTTTGTGTCCGGTTTACCGCGAATTTTGTGACCGGACAAGCATAAAAAAAAAACCGGATTGTCCGGTCTAAAACCGGACATCTGGCATCCCTAGATACAATACAGTAGTACATACATGCCACGATCGAGAGTTTCGGGAGATAAAAAATCAAGAAACGGGTTAAAAAATGCTTTTATACTCGTCACAGGACGCCTTCCCCGCCGAGAGAATATCGCGTGATTAGCGTATAACTGAAAAAAAAAAAAAACAAATCGCGAATTCACGCAGGGGAATGAAATTGGTGACGTATAAGTGCGAAAAACGTACAAGTGGGAAACGTAAAACTGAAACTTTATTGCCATCTTCATGAATGTAATCCGCCATAAGTGACGTATAAGTGATTAAAACGTACCAATGAGAAACGTATAAACGAGGTTTCACTGTACAAGGATATAACAATATGTTATATCAATTGCTTCGGCTAAAATGAACTTCGGGTAACCTTCAAGGGCACATATGAACGACCGATATAAAAAATGGGGAATTTCTGTTCGTAAAAAGCGCTGACCTTGAGGCGACCTTGAAGATGAGGTTCAAGGACAAATTGAAAATCACCTTTGCATTCCCCGTTTGAAACTACCCAAGATCTGAGCTTGAATGGTTTTCTTATATTTTTTTTTATAACAAACTCCGAAATCTCAAGGGAATTTCGTACTCTTTCGTCATCCTGTGTATAATATCCGGATAACAGATATTAATATTATTTGATAATAATAATAAAATGATGTAAATAATAATAGCAATAACAATAACGATAATACGACTGTTATCATTAATAATATATAATAATAATGATAGAATACAAGACGTTTATCCTCGAGACACGCCGCCTCGTGAGAAAGTTTCTGAGCACCGACGAAGCGGGGAATTTCGTGGAGACCAACAATTGGTATATCGATATACAATAACATAGGATAACATCTTTTGTTACTATATATGTACATGCGTATATATAACAGTATATCTGGTATATACAATAACATCAGGAATGAAAGCGATGCAACTAACAACGACCTCACCAAGATCTATCTGTAGCCAGTTTATGAGAGTATTCTACTCGACAGACCTGTGAGTAGATTACCTACTCACAGGAACCGGCTAAACGCCGAGAATTGTGAAAGCGATGCGAACATAATAATAATAAAATGTATATTAATAATACAGTATTATTAAGAATAACATTCATAATGACAACTATTATTATTTGACAAGCACGCAGGTATTTCAAATGAACGGCGTCCGGCGAAATATCGTGAAATTTAGTAGAACCGTTCAATAAATCCATGGGTATTTACCGTCGCGTTCTGCCATACCGGCGGCGATAATCCATCGCACCGTCGATACCTACGAAATTTTGGAAACGCAACCCCGCGGTAGGTCGGTCGCGTAATGCTTCAGATTATATTTTTTAACTCGACTCGTTATTCGATAATCCTTGGATCGAAGGAAAATTGACTGATTTTAATCGTTCGTACCACTCGAGTCGGTGTTTCAAGACTATTGCTTGAATTCGGTCAAACGATTCTTCGAGACAAATAGCTCCCGAGGTAACTCGCCGAAAAAAAAGAAAGCCATGCGATTTTGTTTGCGAAGTTGTCGCGTCGAGTATTTCAAAGTGATCGCGCCAGTACGCGGCGGCGGCGGCGGTCGTGTGTACAGCGCGGTTAAAAATGATACGAGGTTCGGGCGACGGTACGAAATTCATTTGGAGCGGGGACTGTACGCGACCAGCTGACATTCGACGAGTCGGATCGAAGGAATGTCTCGCGTACCCGGGACCCGATATGCAGTGTCGAGAGTACGTCCGATCCAAGTGAACGAAAACAAATAGAAACGAACAAAAACGTCAACATCTACCGGTCCTCGGCCGTTCGCCCCGTTCGCCCCGTTCGCCCCGTTCGCCCCGTTCTTTCGAAACATTCTCGTCACGTTTCGCAAACGCGAGCTCGATTGATAAATCGCATCACCGGCCGCGACATCGCGATCCGTTCTCTTCGTTTCTTGTTTACGTTACGTTTCATTTTTGTTCGCTCACGCGAGAGAAAAGTGTCGTGACCGAAAAGCGCGTTCGCACCTCCGAAAAAGAAGAAAAAAAAGCAGGCTTCGAAAAGCGACCGCTCGCGGCGCGCGAAACATCGTTCGTTAATAACAACGCGTAAACATGTATCGCATCGTTAATACCCGTGGACGGACGTAATTGCCATCGTTGAAGTAAAACGGCAACGGGACGCGACAGTCAAAATCCGTTTTTTGTTTTTCGTTTTCTTTTTTGTTATCGAATTAACGGAGACAGTCGTCGCGTTTCGCGTTGGGTGGAAAAATGGCCGCGGACAGTAGGCAAAGCTTGCCAGTTTCACCGTCCGAAAAGTCTCTGACGGGTAGCACCGTGTCCGAGGATAACGACAACACCAAGAGCGCATCGAGATCACCCTCGAGCTACTCGATACGGGAGGACAAGTGGCCCGATCTCGTTGTATCGAGACCCAGAAAACTCGACGCCTGGTGGTCACCGAGACGTGAGTACCAACTTTCAGCATCGTTCGCGTGTACGCGACGCGAACCTTACCCGCCAAAATTCAAACGAACTTTCCGCGTTATTCGGCCCCCGAGTAAACACTCGCTGGGATCGCAACGTAGTTTCTACGAATATTATCGTTTCGTTCAAAGTCAGGCTTCTTGCAAATTGCCACGTTGCAAGTTCTGAAAATAAGCGATATTTCAATCATTTGTTGCAACAATCGCGGATGCTCATTTCTTTTTTTCCTCAAGTACGGAATGTATTTTGCTATAGGAAAAAAATCTTCGGATACTTGATAAATTTCTACTAGATCAATTATCTATTCGTAAATGCAATTATGGAATTTACTGACACGCATAGTTGTGAAAAAAGATTTTTAATTGCCGGATGACTCGATCATGGATTTTTTAAATCAATTCAACATATAAATTTGCTCAACAATCTTGAATATTTTGATAATGCAATATTTAAGAATGTCAAGTATATTTTTGAATATTTCAATTTGACGGAAAATATAAACTTTATTGTCTTGTATTGTTGAAAATTCCGCTTGTTTTCTAGTTTATTGCATTTTATATTTTCTATGAAAACGATAATTCAGGATTTTTTAGTAAAATTTTGAATATCTTCTGATTATAGAAAATATATAACGAAAGAAATTTCAAAGAATGCAATAATAGTCAATAAACATAGAAGTACACTGTAAAAGATAAGACTCAATTCCTTGTATTGTTGAGAAGTCAGTTGTTAAAATAGAAGCATAACTTCCATAAAAATTAATTTTATTGAATACCTAATCAACTACTTACTCAATTACGTATTTAAAATTGTACACTCACAGACAAATAATTATTGGAAATTCAGTTATACAATTAAAGTTTCGTTGAGTCAAAATCTAATAAAATCACGTTCGTAATTAATGAATTATTGACTCGAGCAACTTACTCAATGGCGTACCTATTGTTATATAAATACGCTTCAATTTTGTATCCACCATTTAGACTCGATCTGAAATTTAGTTTACGCCACTTTCGACGCGGAAGATTGTTGCACTTCGGTGTAATAGGTATCTCTACTATGGATTATAATTATCAAAAAAGAAAAGTTCGAAAATGAGTTTTTGACTGAAGCGTGAATGACTGGCGAATTGGATGCATGCCGTAACAAGCAACAACAGCTTTTAGTTCGATACATAGATTCAATAAAACATGGCCAGTAAAACAGTCGCGATAAGATAACATCTCATAGATTAACACCACTGTTATCGTGACGCGTGCAATTGATTTACGAACATTTGGATGATAAGTGCATTGGCATTTAGGAAAAAACACACACACACACACACACACGCACAAGCACATATATATTTGTTGTTGTTTTTCCATCGATATTAATAATGAAAATAGGGCAAAGTATTCGCAAAGTGCTGAAAAGAAGAAGATAAAGTGGGTAATTGATATTTCGCGGACATTTCAATTGGGACGTACGATTGAAGTTTGCTGCGTTACCGACGGCGAGGCATTGGCCAAGTGACCGAGGAACGTGGTGGCGCCAGTTATCGGGGATAGAAAGCTGCTTTCTTCTGGCCCTATTGATTATTGTAGGTGGAGGCAAGGTCGGCGGTAAAATCAATATCCCTGTTATATTCACCGGCCTCAGCCGTTTATCGTGAAACGAGAGAGTTTTCATGGAGAGAACGCGATTCCCTGCGACACGACGCAAAACTCTTTCTTTCGAAGAAAGGATCTTCCGTTGGTCTTGCAATCCCGTGTTCTTTGCAAGTCCGAAGAGATCAATCGGGATGCTAGGAAATTCGGGAGACTGGTCGATCGGCCGTTCAGTGGCCAAGTGGAACGTGTAATATTCTGGGGTCAGCCAGTGTGTCGTTCTGCGTTTATCGTCCCGTCGGCCATCGGCTCGAGACAAAAAAGACAACGGAAAATTACGTGAAAAGTGAAACGAGGATGAGATTGTGTCGCGTCGAGTGATTTCATATATCACGTTGGTAACGTTGATCGGTGCGTCAGCTGATCGATAGATATTCGAGGAGGAAAAGAGACTCGAAGAGCAACGGACTCGACGACGTATTTCTATATGCGACAAGAGAAGCAAGCCGGGTTGAAGATTCGGCCCCCGGGCCAACTCCAGCACGGCGAAATAATGATCGAGCAAGACATGGCTGGTGCCCAGGATACTATCTATCTGTGTAACTTTCGGGTATCCGTTGACGGCGAGTGGCTCTGCCTCAAGGAACTCCAGGACGTCGAATTCACGATGCAAGAATCGATGCAACGCTCCCCCTCGCCGCCACTCGCACTAAGCGGTATTGCGCTGCCCTCGCAACCCCTCAATCATCATCGACACGAGCTTAATCGCGAACGTCGTCGGCGAGGCAACGATATGCCGGAGCTTTGCGATTTACTCCCGCCAAGCCCACCGCCGATCCAGCACGTCTCGAGCATGTGTTTGTATCGCGCTTTACGCACTTTCCGATCATCCGCTTCCATCGATCCTTCCCTCGTTTCGATCCATTACGATCGCGCGTTCGCTCAACGAACTTCTTCTGCCGATTCCTTCACCATTTTTATCCGCGCAATTAACAAATTAACTAAAATTTATCCGCGCAATTTCCAATTTCGAAAAATGACTCTCGAAATTCGAGTTACCAGATCGTTCGATGCTTATAGCGAATTACGAATCGATATAATTGCTGCATCTCATTTTCAAAAGTATTTCAATTGCAAGCAATTTCAATTCAATTCAATTTCAAATAGCTGATTACTGATTGTTAACTTTCACCATTGGAAAATAATATCGAAATGTTATTAAAGACGATTACGAATTGACAAAAAATAATAATAAAACGTTTAATGGGTAATGAAAATGAATTTCGAACTTCCGCAACAATTGTTTTTCAAAAGTGCTGCGACTGACACCAAGAGGGCTTATTGTTGATCGCTTACTTCCACGAATGCGGAAAACGAGCTTCGCGTATACGTTTTCATTGATTGAAATTTTTTTTTTTCGTAAATTACGTTCAATGTGAATTCTCGATGACTAATACATTTTCGACCATTGTTTTGATGACCTTACCGTGACTATATTTCTCGCTTGTTTTTGTTTTTTATTTGGATAATTTTTATCGACGCCTTCGATATGCCATTGCGATCTAAACTCACGCTTCAGTGTCGCAAATTCGTGCAAACGTGAAAACTGTACTTGCTCTCCAATTCAGCATACGCTTCGGCGAAGTTTGTGACATATTTTGTTGGCATATTTATTTTTCGTGAAATCGAAACGAAATCACTTTTTCTAGTCTTTCTTTCCGGAGCTCCTGATTTTACCGACTCCGAATCATTCAGTCCGATCGAAAAATCGTGGCAATGACGCGTAAACGGAGACAATCGATAAGACGAATTACCATCCGGCACTGTCTTCTTCTCTTTTTTTCCAGCACGAGATCCGGTTATAATTGAGAGAAGCAACCTCGTCAATATTTCAAAATTGATTGTTAAGGAGCTTATCGAAACTTCTCTCAAGTACGGTCGTATGCTCGATTCCGATCACATGCCACTTCAACACTTTTTCATCGTTCTCGAGCACGTACTGAGGCACGGCCTACGTCCCAAGAAGGTAAACACGCAATGTACCTTTATCGAACGATCCGTTGTACAAAGGGTCTAGCGAAACGAAACCAGAAAAGGCACGATACGGAAAAAACACCAAACCAAAAAAAGCCATTCGTAACGCCCCGTCATAATCGAAGCGATAAAGGACCGTTCGATTTTCAGGGTCTTCTCGGTCCGAAGAAAGAACTTTGGGATATACTGCAAATAGTAGAGAAATATTGCCCCGAAGCGCAGGACATCACATCGAGCATTCGAGATCTGCCAACTGTTCGGTACAATTACACACCTGTTTTTATTTCAACGAAATACAAGAAAATGGAAGACATTTTTTAAGAACCCAAACGATCTGAGCCAAAAAAAAAAACAAACAAACCCAAACGATTCGTCATCAAGGCTATCTTGTTTCTTCGAAAATCAGTTTCGAAATCGATCAAATTCGAAAATGACTTTCTCAATCTCTCGCGGGAGATGAGTCGCAAAAAACAAAAACAAAACAAAAAAAAAGTTGCAACGCGAATTTTCTGAGAAACGAGAATAATTATTTTTTAGAACGGCAATGGGGCGTGCTCGAGCATGGTTACGTATGGCGCTGATGCAAAAAAAGCTCGCGGATTATCTAAAGATTCTTATTGATCACCGGGACGATCTTTTGTCCGAGTACTTCGAGCCTGACGCACTGATGCTCAGCGACGAGGCGATAGTGGTGATGGGTCTTCTGGTGGGTCTCAACGTCATTGATTGCAACTTTTGCGTCAAGGTCAGTGTCAGCGAAAAAAGGTTCAAGCTGCAA
>JAPYZJ010004126.1:0-14389 GCA_030522765.1 Ophioninae sp. B BG-2022a | reverse complement strand
TCAATTGTCACATACGTAACCTCGTGGCGAATCCCATCCTGTGCAGTTAGCGTGTGCCCATAAGCCATAAGAAGTTCATTCATGGCTTTAGCAGCACTCTTTGTAGAGTGGCTTTGACTCATGAGAACCTCAGCTTTTGATAGTGTATCGGATGACCACTGAGCCTTATTTGTCGACCTGGGACGTATTTTCGGCATTTCTGGATTGGTAAATAATGAGAATTAGTTGTTCTTGGGTATGTTAAAACGATTGAGAATGAGATGAGACTGCAGCGTGGGCAATGGTAGTCAACTTTCATTGCCTGTGCTGCGGTGCAGTGCTGCAGTCAATTCCTTTTTTTTTCAAAAAGTTTTTTAATAGCTACTTTCGTCTAGATGTTAAAACGCTGACCACCATTGCCCACTGACTCCCATTGGCCCCTTCTCCCCTATCCCGATCGACGGACTGGCGTCGAGGGTTTTCAGCTCCCTCTTAACGCAAGAGACTCGGCAAGAGAGACTTTAGCACGAGAAATCTCGTTTCTTGCGAGTAAACCCTGTTCGTTGTTCGTAACTTACTTTAGGAATATCTTTTGCCATTTACGGGTCGCGAGGGGTTAACGTCCGTACATCGATAGATGGAGTTTTCTTCTTTTTCTTCTTTTCTTCTTTTCTTCTTTTTTTCTTATTTTTCTTCATTGCTGACGGCGACGAGGACGATACATGTAAGTCGTGTCCTTCCGCATCGGGATTACTTCATGCAACATCGCGAATCATTTCCACAGTTTTCCTACGATTTAATTCGAACGCGAGTGTATCCTACCTTTTTCTTTTTCATCGCACCGGCGAACTCGGGTTTATTCTTTAGGAGTCTTCTACCTGCAGTTACCGAGGAATTTCTGCACAGCCGATTTCCATTATACAGGGTGATTGAAAATTTCTCGTTTTCCCCCTTAATGGAGAAATTTATGATTATTGGACCATTATTTAACCCTTTATGGAGCCATGTTGTACTTTTGCATTCTATCGATTTAGTACCAAACGAGCTTACTAGATGGCGCCACTTGTTTTTATGTTTCATTAACCTCCTGAGAACCACAACTTTTTTTTTCAGGATTTTAAATAAAAACTAAAAAAACTAAAAAAAAAAAATAATAAAATCAGCATCGACTAAATGGGTTACAAAATGTTCTGAAAAAATAGAAAAAAAATCTATGTTGTAAATATACTACAGATTCACTCAGGAGGTTAAATAAAAACTATCAGCATCGACTTAATGGGTTACAAAATGTTCTGAAAAAATAGAAAATAAAATCTATGTTGTAAATATACTACAGATTCACTCAGGAGGTTGAAGTGACGAACGAGCACAAACCTGTTTCGCGCTTTTTGAATTCGTTTACGAAAAGTTATTTTTTTAGTGAAATAGTGATATTTCGCTAGTGAAAATTGAAATTGCATTAAAATAAGCAAAATAACTGCTTCAAAAAATTGCACATCTCCTAACCTTAAGCTTATTTTTTAGCACATTTTATGTTACATTTCTGCAACAGATAGTTTTTTTGAAATAATAAATATATAATTTTTTATAACTTTTTAAAAATTATTATTTCCGTTAATTTCCCTATTGGTCAGCCGGCCTAAAATTCACCATTTTTGAAAACAATTTTTGAATCTTTAAAAAAATACTTTTTAGAACCTGCGTTGGCATTTTTTTTTACTTGCGAGTTTTTTTTTCGGTCGATCTTCATTGCCTCCTCGTTGGCTTTCTATTCTAAGGCTTGCGATGTAATAATAGCTTCGACGCAGCGGCTCCGTGGCTTCTAAGATGGCAGGCTAATGCTCACAGTTCAACCGGCCGTGGCAGGAAGTTGGTGCGTGCATAAATCATACAGTTACACGAACAACATTGTGAAACAACGTCTCCTGATAATTCTCAACGGTGCAATTGAAAGTTTCAATTTGCGTTAGATTCGACCGAGTAGGAAATTCACTTGCAGCTGTTTAATTATATTTATGGAAAATTTAGAGGAAACTGTGCCATTTGGGTTACCGTTTTGACGCCATTTATTTTTCACGTTTTTTAGATTTTTAATAGAATTTTTAGATTTTTATTTTTTTTCGAATTTTAGATTTTTATTTTTAATAGAATTTTAATAGATTTTTGATTGAATATCCCTCGGTTGAATAAATAAATTGACGAAACGAGAATTTTTGAAAAATCCGGTGCAAAATATATTCACATTTTTGTACATACAAAAAAAATGGATTTTTCGAAATTTTTATTTGCGTGTAAGCCCTTAAGGACATGACGAACATAACCACGTGACACACGAGTGCGAAAGAGATAGTCGAAACGTTTCAAACCTCGATTTCTCAATGATGAAACGTTTTTATCCAAAATGGCGAACATGAAGTTTTTGGTGCCATCGTCTGGAATGCACACAAAAAATTTCACACCAATCGGTTCAGTCGTTTGAGAGAAAAGTCGTTCCAAAATCTCGAAGTGGACGAAAGCGTGATCCGTCCACTTCGAGATTTTAAAACGACTTTTCTCCCAAACGGCTGAACCGATTCGTATGAAATTTTTTATGTGCATTCGAGGCGATGGCACCAAAAACCTCCCGTTCGCCATTTCGGATAAAAATGTTTCAATTCGATAGTCGGAATTTTCAAATCGCAATTTCTCAAGGACGAACCATCGTAATCGTAAAATTCAAGCATCTATTTCTGTCTCTATGAAATCTACAAAGACTGATACTCGATTTTTCGCCGTAAACTCAATCAACTACGAGAAAACGAATTTTGAAAATTTGTGAGGTTATGTCGATGTTCGTCATGGCCTTAAATCTCGAACGAAGGAAAATCGATTTACGAACGAAATGAGGAAGGCAGACGCGTTTTTCGCAGAGGAATAACCGGAGTCTCGAGGAAACCGGAAATGAGCGGGACGGAGAAGGAAAGCTCGATGATTCTTGGCGGCGTTTGCGCCGTATGCGAAAAAAGTGCTACGTCCCGTTGCGCCGGTTGTAGAAAGCGTTTTTACTGCGGAAAGGAACATCAACGTGACGACTGGTTAGCGGGACACAAGTCTTCCTGTCGCTCGTGGGAGATTAGAGAGAGCAAGGAACTCGGTAGACACTTGGTTGCGAGCCGAGACCTCGAGAATGGTGATCTAGTCGTGAGCGAAAATCCTATTGTCTGGGGACCAGCGCCTCACGGTGACTCGATCGTTTGCGTCGGATGTGGCGACTCCAACGTCCGTGTCAAGTGCCCAGGTTGCAATTGGTACGCCTGTCGAGTTTCCTGCGACGGACTCCTCGACCCGGACCGTCATGGTCTCGAATGCCCCATTCTCATCAAATCCGGAATTATACCGAGGTGAAAAAATAACGAAAACACCTTTTTTTTTCAATTTTTTCACCGTTTTCAATTATTTTATATACGAGGTTTGTTCAAAAAGTTAAGTGACTGCAAATTTCAACTTTTTGTTGATTCAAACCCAAACAAACCCAAGCAATGTTAAAAAGTGTCTACTTTTCGTTTCAAAAGTTTTTCGAAAATCAAATAATCGATAAGGATTAATTACTGCGCTTCAAATATTCATGGGTTAATTCAAACCCAAACAAACCCAAACAACGTTAAAAAATATCCACTTTCCATTTCAACATTTTTTCGAAAATCAAAAAAATCGATAAAAAGTAATTACTGCGTTTCAAATTTTCACTTTTCAACTTTTTTCCTACGAAATTAAAATCATTAAAAAAAAAAATGGTTTTTTTTTGCGCAATTCAGATGTGACATTTTGCTGGTTCTGAGAGTTCTGATACTGCGACGAAAAGATCGAAAACGTTACGGAATGTTGGAATCCTTCGAGAGTCACGAAAAGGACAGGGGTCCGGGAACGGAGGCTCACGAGGAGGTCGAGGAAGTAGCGAGACACATCGAGGCCTTGCTAACGTTGGATCCGTCCTCTAGAAAAGCTTTGCCCAAGATTTGTGGCTTGATAGACGTGAACGCTCTCGAAACGAATCCTCCGGTGGGTTGTGCAGCGATTTACGAAACGGCTTGTCTCCTCGAGCATAATTGCATGGCCAATACTCGGTACACTTTTTCCCTCGATGAAAAGGGACGACCGAAGATTACAGTGACGACAGTAAAATCCGTTAAAAAGTAAGTATAACCCGGGGCAGATTAATAATAAATTATCATTATTTTAATTTATTATTTTTATGATTATTATTTTTATTTTATTATTTTTATTATTATTTATTATTATTATTATTATTATTCATTTATTAATTATTGTAATTTATTTATTTATTATTTATTATTATTATTATTTTTTACAATTCTTTTTTCGTTTGTTTTGTGTGCTTGTTTTTGTTTCCCATTCTCGACACCGGATTGGCCGTTGCACCGGGAGCGCCATCTGAAGTGACGCTTTGGTACTAACCGTGTCGTTGGTTTTCCCGCGCGCGTTTCACGAAGAAACGGTTTTTCTTTTTATAATTTTTTTTTACTATTAAAAAATAGTAAATAATAATTTAATAATATTATTCATTTAAATATTTATTTCAATAAATAGAAATGTATTTAAATATTGATTTAAATAAATAAAAAAAAATTAATAAGACGAGGAATTTAAATAATTGATTATAAAAATTCCTAAATTATTGAAAAAATTAAAAATAAAATTAAAAAAAAAAAATTTAATTTAATTTTTCACGCAACGAGTATAACCTGAGTATAACCTCTTTCGCGTTATATAAAAAAAAAAAAACGATTTTTTATGTTGAATCTTTGGAAAGAGGAGAACATTTATCAACGATGTACACCCACGCTCTATGGTCAACGAGAGGGCGAAGAGATCACCTTTTAGCAACCAAGTATTTTTTTTGTCGTTGCGATCGATGCGCCGATCCAACCGAGCTCGGCAGCCATCTTGGTACCCTGAAATGTCCTTGCGGAAGTGGTCTCGTATTGCCCAACGATCCTCTCGACGAAGAGACCGAATGGACCTGCACCGTCTGTCCGGGTTCTCTCTCGGCTTCCGAAGTAGCCCAACTCACCGATAGACTCGCCGATGACGTTGACGCTGCTATGACTTTGGCTCGAAAAGATTCTCTCAGCGATCTTTTCTCAAGGTATTGTGACTCTTATGATTTTTTATACAGGGTGTACCACGTTAGAATGTCATCTGTGAAACGGGGACGTTGGGCGTGAAATTCTGAGTCGAATTATATAAGCATTTACGGTTCCCGGATTAATGCCGGAATTGTTAGAAATTTTTTAATTTTAATTCGTCTTCAACTTTCCATTTTTAGGGAAAAATGTCGAAAAAATATTCTAGAAAGATTTTGACCATTTTCCCAATCTAATTTTACACTTTTGCAAAAATGTTGGGTATATTCGTAATCAGCGGAAAATTTCCCATTAAATAGACCCTTATAAGTGTCTAAAAACTGAAAAAAAAATTTTTCGTCTTCCCTGGACATTTTTCCAGAATCTCAGAAATCACGATATTTCAAAAGGTCGTAGAGTAGGCTTCTGCTATGCGATGGGGATTTATTTAGTGTGTTTTGAAAAGGTTTTTGCCTTACTTAAATAATGGCGTTGGAATCATATCGATATCTCGCATAGTTTTTCCGGAAAGTCCACTTGAAAAATGGCAAAAATAGAGGCAAAGGGGTATGTATAGAAAAATTGGCAAAAATCGATGGTCCAACTTTGAAATTCTGCCAAAAATCGAAAAATCATCGGATTTGAATTTTCAAAAAAGCATTTTGAAGGTAAAATCATAACGAAGAGATTGAGCAAAGAGTGGAGTGCCAAAACCTAAAGGAAAAAAAGTTATCGATAATTTAGTAAAAAAACTTGTTTTTTCCAAAAGTCGAACAAAATTTTGGATTTTTAGTTTTTTTTCTTTACAGGTCCATTGCGATGTAGTTTGATCCCCTAAACACGAATCTACCATTCATTTCCCCCAAAACCCAACGTTTGAATGAAAAAATCGTATTTTAGAAGGTTTTTACGATTTTATGTATTTTTGGTATTTTTGCCTTTTTTTTCGATTTTTTCGCAATTGGATCAGATTGGGTGTTCTCCTCCATCCCGGTCATCAGCATTGCATATCGGTTGGTCACTCGCTTATGCAACTTTTATCACCGGAGGATCCATTGAAGGCAACGATATGCAATCGTATTATCGAGACGACGTCGATCCTGGATCCTTACGGGGTCCGTTTGGCCCTTTATACCGCGGTCGCCCTCCGTGAACTGGCTTCCTGTCAAGGCCAGGATAGACGAATTTTGCTCGAGCGAGTTCGAGGACTTTTGAGAAACGAGCCACCCAAGACTCCGGGAGAAGAACTTCGCAAACTCGTCGAAAATGAATTGGCGGTTTGACTCGTATTCGATTTTTACATTTTTTTGTTGCGTTATTAGGTTAGGTTGCATTATACGATACGTAGTTTCGGAATATTCAAATTTGGGATTTTGAGATTTTTATAAACGAAAGTTTAATATATCTGTATTTATTTTATCACGAATTTTATAATTGACGAAAAATCCGGCATTCAAACCCAAACAAACAAAAAAAAAACCTAAAAATTTACGAAATTTGTAGTTTTGGAATATTCAAATTCGGAATTTTGAGTGGCCATTCGAATTTCGGGTTTCCTACCCCATCCCAATAAAATGATAAAGCACATATTAAGACAATAATCAAAAGTTTAATATATCTGTATGTATTTTACCACAAATATTATAGTTGACGAAAAATTGAAAAAAATATACTCAATCGAAAAATCAACAAAAATCGAAAAAAATCGAAAATAAATTTAAAAAAAAAACGAAAAAACCGAAAAAATGAAAAAAAAATCGAAAAAATCGAAAGAAATCGAAAACGAAGTCGAGAAAAATCGAAAAAAAATCGAAAAAATAAAAAAAAATCGAAAAAAAGAAAAAAATCGAAAAAAAACCGGAAAAAATCGAAAAAATCGAGAAAAAAAATCGAATCAGGGATCGCGATAAGGATCACGTGGAATTTTGGCTCGTGTGTCTCTGTGTATTTCTTCCTGAGCGATCGGTCTTTGGTTCGGCATGGTCGAGCCTGATCTCGTGCATCGTCCACGTATCCAGGCGACCAGAGAGAGCGCCTCGTTCAAGAACGCGTACAAAAACGGATGGAGAGCCGCGTTGAACAGTGATAACAACGTCAATACGATTTGTATGTACCACCAATAATTATGGCTCGTCGTCGTGTGAAGTTTGAACAGCAAAAAAGACCAATGTGGAAGACGACAGCCAACGAAAACGATTATCAGAACGAGAATAATTCGAACCGTACGTTTTTTTCGTGCCACGTGAGTTGGCGTACCCCTCGTTGTTTTTCGATTTCCCTCGTTCGATTTTCCAACGTTCGTCGATACTGAAACGTTTCCGGAACGTTTTACAAAAATCGTCTATATATGAAATTATGATCGTTGTTTGGGTTTGTTTGGGTTCGTTTTAAGTTTATAGTAAATTTGTACTAACACCTTCTACTTTCGAAACAGCAAAAAAACAATAAATATTCGAAAACATAAGTTTAAATAAAATTAGCAATTTTCGAAATGAACCCTCGATAATTAATTGTCAAAATGGATCATAGAGATGATAACCAATAGTGAGGAGGAAATACAGAAGTGAAATAATGAAATAAAAGAATAAAAATTTTTGTGAGAAATTGAGTTAAATAAGAAAATAAATTTTAGAAATAAAAAAATATTTTAATAAAGTAAAAAAGAAATTAAAAAAATATGAAAAGAATAGAAATAAAATAAAAGAGAAATAAAGTAAAAAGAGGAATAAAGAAATGAAGAAATAAAGAAATAATGAAAAAAAATAAATAAAGAAAAAACAGAAGTAGTGAAAATAAAGAAATGAAGAAAAAACAGAAATAATGAAAAAAAAACGAAATAAAGAAAAAACAGAAATAAGGAAGAAACAGAAATAATGAAAAAAAAGAAATAAAGAACAAACAGGAATAAAGAAAAAACAGAAATAATGAAAAAAAAAAGAAATAAAGAAAAAAACAGGAATAAAGAAAAAACAGAAATAATGAAAAAAAAAGAAAAAAAAACAGAAATAAATAAATAAAGAAAAATAAATAAATAAAGAAAAATAAAGAAGTAAATTTCCACAGGAGCGTGTAAAAATAAAAATTGAACGTCGAAAGAATTTCGGTCCAGTGATAACAGCGAAAGTATCAAGTAGTAACGTCATTATTGATCAGACACGATATACGCGAATGTATGCATATTAAAACTGCGAGAACTCGAATTATTTTGGTGTTCCTAAGCATTGAAAAAAAAAAAATTATTTACATAAATCTATTCTTTATCGGAACCCAAACAAACCCAAACAAATTCGGTGAAACGAGTTCTCGCTGTTCCTTACCGGTAGAATTTTCGTTGCTAAATTGCGAGGCGTTCGTTGATTGTTGTTGAATCGCGTTATCAGCCGGTGAATTGCGCTGCGAAATATTGCGGGCGAGTAGCACGTGAAGGAGTACGAAGACCGTGGCTAAAGGGGCGAAAATCATGGTGAAGAGAGTCGTATAAACGACAGCGGCAGCGACACGATCAGCTGTGATGCATAGTGTCCCCCTAGTGCCGCGAAAAAAAAAAACCAAAAACGTAACGAGCAAATTGAGCAGTATGGGGAAATTTTATGGGGAAAATGGATTTTCAATGTGGAAAATGGATTTTCAATGGGGAAATTGGATTTTCGATGGGAAATTGGATTTTCAATTGGGAAATTGGATTTTCAATTGGAAAATTGGATTTTTAATGTGGAAATTGGATTTTCAATGGGGAAAATGGATTTTCAATGTGGAAATTGGATTTTCAATGTGGAAATTGGATTTTCAATGGGGAAATTGGATATTCAGTGAGGAAATTGGATTTTCAGTGGGGAAATTGGATTTTCAATTGGGAAATTGGATTTTCATTTGGGAAATTGGATTTTCAATTGGGAAATTGGATTTTCAATTGTGAAATTGGATTTTCGATTGGGAAATTGGATTTTCAATTGGGAAATTGGATTTTCAATGGGGAAAATGGATTTTTAATTGGGAAATTGGATTTTCAATGTGGAAATTGGATTTTCAATGTGGAAATTGGATTTTCAATGGGGAAATTGGATATTCAGTGGGGAAATTGGATTTCAATGGGGAAAATTGGTTTTCTATTGGGAAATTGGATTTTCAACGGGGTAATTGGATTTTCAATGTGGAAATTGAATTTTCATTGGGGAAATTGGATTTTCATTGGGGAAATTGGATTTTCATTGGGGAAATTGGATATTCAGTGGGGAAATTGGATTTTCAGTGGGGAAATTGGATTTTCACTGGGGAAATTGGATTTTCAATGGGAAAAATTGGTTTTCTATTGGGAAATTGGATTTTCAACGGGGTAATTGGATTTTCACTGTGGAAATTGAATTTTCATTGGGGAAATTGGATTTTCATTGGGGAAACTGGATTTTCATTGGGGAAATTGGATTTTCATTGGGGAAATTGGAATTTCGTTGGGTAAATTGGATTTTCACTGGGGAAAATGGATTTTCATCGGGGAAATTGGATTTTTATTGGTGAAATTCGATTTTCATTGAGGAAATTGGATTTTTATTGGGGAAAATCGATTTTCAATGTGGAAAATCGATTTTCAATGTGGAAAATGGATTTTCAATGAGGAAATTGGATTTTCAATGAGGAAATTGGATTTTCAATGGGGAAATTGAATTTTCAATGGGAAAATTGTATTCTCAATGGGGAAAATCGATTTTCAATGTGAAAAATCGATTGTCAATGGCGACCATTGGCTCGACTTTCAAGCCAGAGGGTTACGAATCTTACATGTAATAATGAGATCCATTGTAAACGACGAGTGATTCGAGTCCGTAAGTCCCAATGACGGGATAAGAAACGGCAAAAGCGACGGTCCACAAGCCAATGACAAGAGCAGCTGTCCATCGCCAATCAAGGCCTTTCGCCAATGGCGATTTCGATTTGAAAGCGGCGTAACGATCGATCCCAATAGCGGCTAGAGTGAGTGACGCAACCAGCACGGAAACTGTTTGAAGATACGGTACAGCGGTGCAACACCAAACCGGAAGTGACCACAAAATCGTATTTTCTCCCATAGCAGCCAAAATATTACTTCCGGAAGCGACCAACAGCAAAATATCGGCAAAAGCGAGAGAAACCAATGCGCTTCGATAAAATGGCTTTAAGGGGGTTGTTTTTCCACTGGTTATCAGGATACGAAAAACAACTCCGAAATTGCCGATCAAACCGATCGTCACTATTGGCCAAGCCATCGTTTGAAAAATCATTCGCGCCGTTGCATCGTAAACCTCCAATGCCTCTTCCGGTACCGCTTGCATTCTTTTTTTCACTTTTCGAAACACCGATGATACGTCGCGAGGTAATATTTTGGAAATACCGAACGGAAATTTTTTTTTGATAGCTCTTGGTGAATCCTGGTGATTCCTCGCGTTACTGAACATTACGCGAGGGAGACTAGATTTACAGAGATTCGTTCCTCGATAGCCCGCTGTCTCCCACTCTTTATCTGAATCCCCTCTCTCGCGCGGTTCACCTGATATCGAAAAGTTGTCGAAATTTTTAGAAATACTGGAATTTCTATAAATTTTTATAAGTTTTTTAAATTTTTCTAAATTTTTATAAATTTCTATAAATTTCTATAAATTTTTATAAATTTCTATAAATTTCTATAAATTTTTATAAATTTCTATAAATTTCTATACATTTTTATAAATTTCTATAAATGTTTATAAATTTCTCTAAATTTTTTTTAATTTCTTTAAATTTCTATCAATTTCTAAAAAATTTATACATTCCTATAAATTCCTACAAATTGCTATAAATTTCCCGAAATTTTTTTAAATTACTCCAAATTTCTAGAAATTTCTGTAAATTTCTAGAAATTTTTATAAATATCTATACATTTCTATAAATTTCTATAAATTTCTGTAAATTTCTATAAATTGCTATAAATTTCTATAAATTTCTGTAAATTTCTATACATTTTTATAAATTTCTATAAATTTCTATAAGCTTTTATAAATTTCTATAAATTTTGGAAAAAAATTCTGTTTATAAATAAAATCGCAATATATTTTTTTTTCTTTCACCGTTATTTGCCTTTTTACTTTTGTTTCTGTTTATTTGGGTTTTTCCAATTTTATTTATAGTGGATATCCTTTGTTTATTTAACAATTTTTTTAAATTTTGAATTAAAAATTTCAATTTGAAAAGTTCTCTCTCACGCGGTAGACCTGATATTGAAAAGTTCTCGAAATTTTTAGAAATCCTATAATTTCTATACATTTCTATAAATTTCTATAAATTTCTATAAATTTCTATAAATTCCTAAAATTCTGTAAAAATTCTATCTATAAATAAAATTAGAACATATAATCCTTCTCTTCCACTGTCATTCGCCTTTTAACTTTTGTTTGGGTTTGTTTGGGTTTTTCCAATTTTATTTATACCGAAAATCCTTTGTTTATTTAACAAATTTTTTTTTATTTGTCCCCCTGATCTCTAAGCCATAATAAACCATACGAATCAATCACAATGCCTCTTTCTCTCTCTCCGCATCGAGAATCACGAAATTTACAACGGGATGTTGGGAACTCGAGTTTATACTCAATGTGATGCAAAAAGACGAGAGCGAGCACGATTAAAAATATCCGTTCTGTTTGAAACAGGGCAGATGGTTTTCCAGAGAAAATCAAAGTTAAGGCGATACAGAGGGGGCCGGAAAGAAGCGAGAGGGAAAAAGAGGGGGGGGAAGATAATCAATGTTTGCGTATACACGCTTGAATGAATCTGTAATTAGAACGCACTTTTCGCGATTACGCACTTATACACGAGAAATACGTTATCTTTTATCAATTAACGATAAGCATTTTTTTACGATAAAAAAAAATTAGCTTAGATAGATAGCAGGAAATTAGCTAAAATTAGATAGCAGAAAATTATCAAAAATGCTGAATCTAACCTCAAAAAATCGACATTAAAAAAAAACCATTTTTTAATGTTTATAAGTACGAAATTTGAAAAGTCACTTTACTTTTTGAACAAACTTCGTATCGATCAGGTGTGGGATAAAAAACGTATATTTACGCAGTTCAGATTTTCAATTGTTTATTTTAATCGTGTAGAAATTATAATTTATTTAATATAATTTTTTTTTAGAAAAAAAAAATTTGTTTAGATAGATAGCAGAAAATTAGCTAAAATTAGATAACAGAAAATTATCAAAAATGCTGAATCTAACCTCAAAAAATCGCCATTAAAAAAAAACATTATTTAATGTTCGTAGTTGCGAAATTTCAAAAGTCACCTTACTTTTCGAACAAACTTCGTATCGATCAGGTGTGGGATAAAAAACGTATATTTACGCAGTTCAGATTTTCAATTGTTTATTTTAATCGTGTAGAAATTATAATCGATAAAAAAATTCTCGTTCGTCTTAAATATCTCATTATACATTCTTCTCTCTTGTTTTTTTTTTAATTTTATTTTTTTAATCAAGTTCATTTCCATTCACACGCATATTTACAAAGATTCGTTGGATCTCGATGCTTGTTTTTTATCACTCAACCCTCCGAGTGTTCCAAAAATTTCCAAAATTTGTAGTTTCGGAATATTCAAATTTGGGATTTTTAGGCTTTTGGTCATTCGAAGTTTGGGTTTGTTTGGGTTTGTTGGTTTAATTTGAAACCCAAAAATTTCCAAAATCTGTAGTTTCGGGATATAAAAGTTGGGATTTTTAGGCTTTTGGTCATTCGAAGTTTGGGTTTGATTGGGTTCGTTGGTTTAATTTAAAACCCAAACATCTCCAAAATTTGTAGTTTCGGAATATTCAAATTTGGGATTTTTAGCCTTCTGGTCATTCGAAGTTTGGGTTTGTTTGGGTTCGTTGGTTTAATTTAAAACCCAAAAATTTCCAAAATTTTTAGTTAATTTAAAACCCAAAAATCTCCAAAATTTTTTAGTTAATTTAAAACCCAAAAATTTCCAAATTTTTTAGTTAATTTAAAACCCAAAAATTTCCAAAATTGTTAGTTAATTTAAAACCCAAAAATCTCCAAAATTTTTTAGTTAATTTAAAACCCAAAAATTTCCAAATTTTTTAGTTAATTTAAGCCCTAAAAATTTCCAAAATGTGCATTTTCGGAATATTCAAATTCGTGATTTTAAGCCTTTTGTTTATTCGAAGTTTGGGTTTGTTTGGGTTCGTTGCTTTAATTTGAAACCCAAAAAATTTCCAAATATTTTCGGAATATTAAAATTCAGGATTTTGAGGAATTTGGGTTTGTTTGGGTTTGTTTGGGTTGAGAAAATTTAATTTTGGAGTCAATCAAGGCGGGCAGGATCGTCGAGTGCGTACACCGAGTAAAGGATACGACAAGGATTGTCCCTTGAGCTGAGCGGTTATTTGAACGAGATACGTTTTTCCTGGCTGAAGTTTTGGGACCGTGAACGGCAGAGCTCGATTTTCCGGTGGATTAATTTTTTCCTCGCAGCCCTCGAATATGTATTCGGATCTTCGACGACGATGAAGACCGCATTGATCCGGAATACTCGCGATGCCAGCGAGTGTCGCCGAGCCCCTTAATTCACGAACGAGAATACAATATTTGGCAGCTCCAGCTGGTTCAACGCCGACCGTAACCTCGTCGCATTTTCTCAATGATCGGAATTCCCGAGGTGCGCTCTTCGATGGTACCTTTCAAATTTCAAACTCGTTTTTTTTCAAATTATTTCTTTTTTTTTTTTGAAAATCCCTACGAATTTTCCTCCTCCGATAACTTACTTTTTTAAAAATTTAATTTAGCGAAAAATTAAATTCCAAAAGGAAATATTTCGGCTCAAAATTTCGAATTTGAATTTTTTGAAACTACGAATTTTGTAAAGGGGTGAAATTCTGAGTCGATGGAATAATCATTTATGCTACCTGGATTAGGCCCTGAATTATTATTAATTTTTTAAGACAAAATCACTAAAAAAATTTCGAAAAAATATTCTAAAAAGGTTTTTCGCATTTTCCTAGTTTAATTTTGCAGTTTTGCCAAAAAATTCGGGCATTTTCGTAATCAGCGGAAAATTTGCGATCGGATACACTCTTTTAATACTTTAGAAAGGGAAAAAAATATTTTTCGACTGTTCGGGCCACTTTGCCGAAATCGCAAAAATCACGAGATTTCAAAAGGTTGTACCGTGAGCATCTTATATGCTATGGAGATTTATAAGGGGTGTTTGGAAACGGTTTTTGCCTGACTTAAATAATGGCGTTGGAATCATATCGATATCTCTTATAGTTTTCCCGGAAA
>JAPYZJ010004125.1:0-40705 GCA_030522765.1 Ophioninae sp. B BG-2022a | reverse complement strand
GCAACAACTACTGCCAGTTCGTCAACCGGGGATGATGACACCGACTCAGAAACAACTACCCCGAGCTCGTCGACCGGAGCTGACGATGCGGATGCAACTACAGTCAGCTCGTCAACCGGGGATGACGACGGAGACTCCAGTGCAACAACTACTCCAAGTCCGTCGGATGGAGATGATGATGGGGACTCAGGTGCACCAACAACGGCCAGCTCTCCAACCGAAGATGATGCCGCGGATTCGGATGTAACAACTTCTGCCACACCGTCGACGGAAGACGAGGCGGCAGAGT
The DNA here is from genome assembly GCA_030522765.1 of Ophioninae sp. B BG-2022a. Lineage (NCBI taxonomy): Eukaryota > Metazoa > Arthropoda > Insecta > Hymenoptera > Ichneumonidae > Ophioninae sp. B BG-2022a. The sequence continues at coordinate 40,416 of JAPYZJ010004125.1, read as the reverse complement.
CAGGAGAATCTACAAGACCTAGTTTGTCGACAGAGGGTGATGATACGGAGCGCAGTGACACCGTTTCATCGGGAGATGCGATTGCAGAGTCAAGTGCGTACAGTGTGGCCAGCTCGTGGGCAGGCGATGACAGTAGTGAATCGGATACGATGAATTCAGCCAGCTTCTGGATGGGAGATGGCGATGCAGACGCGGATAGCGCGGACAATTTTATGATGAACAGCGACAGCGATGAATCAGATGTGACTGATACAGTCAGTTCGTTGATGAAAGACGATGATTCGGAATCGTCTATGAGCACCGAAACAATGAAAGATGATGATGACACTGGAGAGGATAACATGAAAATAACCAAAACCAAAGCCGCCCGGAAGAAGCTAAAAGGACGTATGAAAGCTGGTTTGTCAATGATAACCAACGTTAAAGCAGCCAAGAATTTCAAGAAAATGACCAAAGGCTCGTTGATGAAAGACGCCGACGCAGAGTTCAGCACGGACATCGCAGACGACCTGTCGATGGGATGGGATGACGATGATTAGGATCCGGCTAATACAGCCAGTTCGTTGATGGAAGACGACGATTCGGAATCGGACCAACATCGGAAAAACCAGAAGCAAAGCCATCCGGAAAAAAACTGAAAGAAAGTATGAAAGCTGGTTTCTCACTGAGCGCCAACATTAAGGGCACACGAACATCGACATAACCTCACAAATGTTCAAAATCCGTTTTCTTGGCGTCGATTAAGTTTACGGCGAAAAATCGAGCATCAGTCTTTGTAGAATTCATAGAGACAGAAATAGATGCTTGAGTTTTACGATACAAATCTTCCGACCTTGAGAAATTGCGATTAAAAAATTTCGACTATCTCTCTCGCACTCGTGCGTCACGTGGTACGTCTTCGACATGTCCTTAAAGCAGCTAAGGATTTGAAGAAAATTACCAAAGGTAATTACGGTTGGAAAACAAAAAAAGCGGCCAAGATAATAAAAATCGCAGGTTCGAACGCAGGTAGCGCGTTCGCGCAGATAAAGTTAAAAGGAGCCGTGCGGTGGAAGCTGTTGGATTCCAGTCGGGTACCGATCGATCAGACCGATGACTGGATCGATTTATAGTCTCGAGAAAAAAAATGTTAAATTATATAGTTATTAAAGTATAATTAAAAATTGAGACAGTATAGAACAAAAATCGCCTATTCATTATTTAGCATAGAACTAAAATCGTTAACTGATTATTTATATATATACATAAACGTATAGAAGCTTAAGATAACATATACAGATAAGTCATCACACCCTCAGTATCTTATTAAATATTCGCTATATACGAGTCGCAATTATGTTTTATATCTAGGCAATAGGTGTTACTCGTAACGAATTGTAGTAGGGGAGACTGGGTACAAAAGTAACAGTTTGTACTCCATGCCATGCCCGATTTTTCGTCAATTATAATATTTGTGATAAAATAAATACAGCTATGTTAAAATTTCGTTTATGGTCTAAACATGTGCTTCATAATTTTATCTAATACATTTCGGTTTCTGATTGTTATAAAGCTGCAGACAAAAATTGGAGATTGTTACTTTCGACCCCATGATCAGGGCGAAAGTAACAAGGCACGGGTAGATAGTGACACTATATTAGTTCTGCCCAATACTATAAATACAATGAAAAACAACGCAAAAGTAAATCAAATTATTTAATTTAAAGTACAAAAATGATAAGCTTCCTAATTAAGTTTAATTTAAGATTCGAGTTTCTTTTCAGCCAAACATCAAGAGAAATGTACTTCTTGATGATTAGTTAATTAACAAATTAACGCGGGTGCAGGGATTGAACTCATGAGCTGGGGGTAGTGTAAGCTGACAACCAACGATCGCACGCGTCGCTATGGCTATTGGACAAGGCTGCAAAACGTTTGTTACTTTCGACCCGCCGTTACTTTTGTCCCCGGTCTCCCCTATGGCCGCTGGTAAACTCAATAGACAAATGATTAACATTGCAGCTGGAAAGTGACTAGTTATGTAAATAAATCGATTCCTGTGTAAATGTCTCTAAATTTACTGCAGAGAAGGAAAGAAGTTCTAGTCTACGATTTAACACTCTAATATCGCCCACCCATGCATCAATATCGATGTGACGCATTCGAACATTGCACTGATGTAAATCGAGAGAAAACTAGCATCGAAGAAATATTAAGTCGTATCGCGATCTATGATGATTAAAAGGCTTTTTCATCGATAGGCTCGGCGCAAATGGGCCACTGACTACAGCCGAACCTAAATGTTCGAAATCGTTTATCAGATGATACGAATTCCATTACGCAACAAGGCTAAGTAAATTGCTGAATCATCGGTGCGTTGCTTCAATTATCCACATGTGTGGCTGGCTGAAAAACTCGATTGAAAAATCAAGCGTTCGAATTTTTTTTGTTACAAGTCATGACCCACAGCTGATGAAGAAGAAAAATATTCCATTGATGACGCAGACGCTCTTTCGAGTGTTTTATATAAATGTTCTAACATTTTCATAATGTTAGTCGTATTATAGGTAACTTCATCCGTAAAGTACGGGAGGGCCCCTACGGTTTGTAAATGAGTAAAAATGCAATAAAGAATTATTTCAGGATATGACAATGACGACCGAAATGATTAATATTTTCGCCAAGAAAGTCGAGAAATTCTCTCTGGTAACCGATATCTGTTCAATACATATGCGATTTCTGTGGTTTGTAAGCTTAATCTTAATTCCAGTCAATTAATCAAAGTCAAGAATGCACGATCGAGAAAATTCCAACAATATCGATTACCCATGCATTCACGTAAATGGAGACGATTCGTCTGATAAATAATTTACATAAATAATCTACGTTGTTTAACGTTATAATTTAACGTTATAAATGTTGAATATTTGAGATCAAATAATCAGATACTGAGACAGGGGAATTCGAGATACCCAGTAGTTTCTAAAACACTACTCCAAAAACAACCTGACCAATCGTTATCTCTTCTTTTGTTCGAAATATAGTCTGTTTAGGAAAGAACTTGACAGTAGAATTTTTACCGACCGGACGTGGGACACGTGTCTTTAAAAAAAATATACACCGCTATTGTTGCAGAAGTACGATTAAAAACAATTTCCCACGAGAAACTACTTGAGAGTCTCTAAGATTGAAAACAAATGTAACATTGTTGATGAGTCCAGAAAAACAAACGAAAACAGCATTGATGTACACATCGACAAGCGGTAATGGAGAAAAGTATTACTTCATGCCATAGCGACGCGTGGCGGCGCCTGGAGGAACGACAAACGGTTACGCTACTGGTGCTTACCCCTACCACGAAGAATATAGATTCGCTTCAAGAAGTTCACAATATCGTGGTCTCTGCACACATGCTTCTTTTTTAGGCTATCTAGCGCTTTGAATACGCCGACCACTCGTTGTTTTTTACACAAATATAATATAGTAACGATGATGGAGGACGAGGCTTACGAAGTCAGAATCATCGATGAACAAAAGGTTAGAACTTTGTCATAGCAATTACTATGTTAAATGCTACAAAAAGGTTCCACCTGTCAACCTTTCAGAAGTACTTCCCACCGGAAGTATTGCGCTGCCAAAAGCAATAATCGGCAGTGTCTCATAAAAATGAATTGTCCACCCGTTATTAATAGTAATTTTCAAACAAACGCAAGATTATTGTTATCGGCTTTCATCGACAATTATAGCTTCATTTCTTCGTGACTTCCGGTTCAAACGCTTCATTGTTGCCGAAATCGGACAATCCAAACAACATGTTCCGAGAAACGATTTTTGCTTTTCAGGGAAAAGGCCTTTTCGCCCGACGGGATTTTAAAGAGGGTGAACGAATATTAGTGGAAAAGCCTATACTGTGTTGTCAATTCGCCTGGAGTACGGATTACGGATATTTGTCTTGCGACAATTGCATGCGTCCACTGGAAACGGCAGAGGAGAATGTTCGACGTTTGACCGGCAATACGGACATTATATTGCCTTATCCGCAATGCTGCGAGACAAAGAAAGATTCCATCGTAGAATGTCCAGCTTGCGGAATCAAGTATTGCTGCATGGATTGTCTTAACGAAGCCAATGAAAAGTATCACAAAACGCTGTGTTTGCAATCGAGAGGCGAAAACGAAGCGCATCCTTTGACCAAGCTCAAAGAGACGTGGAAAAGAACTTATTACCCTCCCGAAACAGCTACGATAATGTTATTGGCGAGAATGGTAGCGTACGTCAATCAATCCGCCGATAAAGCCGTCGCTCTCTCCATTTTTGGCCAATTTTGTCACAGAACAGTTAACGAAGTGGAAGAAATAGCTCACAACTTGCTGGGTGAGAAATTCGTCAGCGAGATTGACGTACTCAGGCATTGCATGGAAAATGCTCTCAACACGGAGTTTGCGCCGCACGTACGTACGTCGTTTATTTTTACTGATTACGAAACGAGTTAATCCGTGTGACTTGGTTTTTGATTTTTGACTGTATTATTGTTGGAGCGAGAAAAAGACGTTACTAAACTTGTTGACGTAACTGAACTTCTAGATATTCTTTTAGCGTCGCCATATATCACACGTCACACATAAGTTCAAAAACACGTGTGAAAATACAGTGCAACCTTAATATAACGTACCTCAATATAACGACTTCCTCGATTTAACTAATCCCCTTGAACAAACCTCAGTTCAACGAATTACTTGATATAACGAATATTTTCTTGTTCCCCTCCAATTTGTTAAATCGAGGTTGCACTGTATTACGACTTTCAGGGGACGAGCATGGTTAAATGCTTTTATTTTCATACTCTTTTTACAGTGGTTCACTCCTGACGGATTTAGAAGTCTACTGGTTCTGGTAGGGACTAACGGTCAGGGTATAGGCACAAGCGCTTTCGGGCGTTGGGTTAAGAACGTTTCGGCACTGGAATTGCCAGAGGATGTTAGAATCAGGATCGACAAGTATGTGGATCAATTGTACGACGATATGGACGAAGGTATCTTTATTTCGATATTTCCGACACTGCGTCTAAAAGATCCTATCACGAAGAAAATCTAAGCGCCATGTATTATCGCGTTGATATGCCTGTTTCAAGTTTCTTCTGTCTCTTGTTTTGGCGCATTGAACTTATGTTACATTATTTAAGCTTTTGAAATGTACTTTTTGCTTCATATTGATTCGACTGTTTCGCGAAATATAAAAAATGAAACGAGCTTTTAGTAACAATGGTGTTTAACTTTGCAACGTTCGAGCGCAACGAAAGTCATTTTATGTAATTTAAGTTTTTTTATAGAATTCTTATGTACCGGTCTACAATCTAAATACACAGAATTTAATTTCGGATAAAAGTAAAGATTAGAAATTGAAAAATTAAAATCTCGATGGAGTTATAGTTTTTTTCGATTTAACCCAACAATTATTTTTGAAATTTCATAATTTTATTATAACAGTAATTAATACATTACACATTTTACGTTCTTTTATTTATACTTGTCAAACGCGATGTAAGAAATTAAAAAAAAAATTCTTTGCATCCCAACGATGCAAAGGTCAACGTGAATTTCGTTGAAACTTAACGAAATTTATGACGTCATCTTTCAACTTTGTTTTTTTTCACAGTTGTTGGAACTTACTTAAACAACGAGGGTTCGGGTTTGTACGTGATTCAATCAACGATCAACCACAGTTGTTCACCGAACGCAATCGTGGAATTCCCATACTCGAATAGTACTCTGGTCGTGACAGCAACAAAGGACATATCGGCTGATGAGGAAATATGTATAGGATATTTGGACGAATGCGAGCTTGAACGAAGCCGACATTCCCGTCAAAAAGCATTGAGCTCGCTCTACCTCTTCGTTTGTCGTTGCGACAAATGTTTGGCCCAAGCGGACGATCTCGACGTTACGTCGGATGAGGAACAAGACGAAGACGCCGAGGTTGAATCCATGTCCGATTGAAAAAAAAACACATTTTTTTCTTTTTGCATTTGAAAGAAAAAACGAGCGTAAAGCTCGTCGTGATCGGAACCCGCGACGAATCTATTCAAAGTAACTTTACACGAAAACATGTAAACGAGACGCAATCGTGGTTGATACATTTCTTTCATTGATTAAATACCTAAAATCGCGGTTGCTTCCTGTACAAAAATTATTAATCGTCTAATAGCTATCGGCTAATCTACGTACATTCTTTTTGATACAGTGCTGTACAATAATATTGAAGAAACGGATCTGATGGTTCTAGGATGAAAGAAATGTGAGTTTTCGAAGTAAAAATTGGGAATCATCGATCAGACCGATTCAAGAATTCTAACGTGCCCTTTCACTTTCTTCGTGCAAGGGAGATGGTATTTTACTTGTCTCAATCTAAAACAGCGTCGATTGCACGAAAAATACGTTTTGGCCGTATTTTCGATCCGTTTCTTCAATACGCGCATCGAAAAATACGTCACTGAATAAAAATCATTTCCTTATTTGCTAAACAGTATTTTTTCCAATTCGTCCAAATGATAGAAGCGTTGAAAGATGCAACTTATCTACTCAGTGACGGAATTAGCGGCTTATTTTTAACAAGCTTCTTTTTAATTACAATTATTCACATATTTAATCCACGCGATTTTCTCGATTTGTCGAGAAAACGAGCGAACGTGTCAGAATAAATAATAAATTACTAGTTCGAATTTTGCAACGTATCGTACGTGTCAATTAAAATTTGTTCAATGTTGAAAGCCCGTTATTCCTCCGATGGAGTCCATGAAACGAGCAATTACTGTTATTCAACAACGGTTTTTACTATGTATGTATGCAACAATATTCTTACCCTAAATGACGCAATAATTGATTCAACTTGACTCAAGTCAATATTAGTAGAAAAACGACTGTCATGGTGCCCCAACAGTTATACTGTCCCTAACATGTTCGATTTCCAATTTCGAATCTGTCGTTAAAAAGCGAACTTCATTGTTCGAGTTTATCATTAGATTGTTGTATTTTCGAGCTACGATCGAACGTAGTTTCGTCCAGCTGGGCGTTGTCAATTCTCCGTAAGTCCTATCTCATTTTTACCCATTGTCATCAAATTCGATACGTATTCCGGCAACGGCATCGTGAATACTCGATGTTCCGCCAATTTTGTCAATGTCGCGGCGATGTTGGGACTCCGAAATTCCCACCTGGTGGAAGAAGAAATATCATTTTTCAATTACGTTGTGAGTAAAATCCTAAGTTGCACTAGCGATACTGTTATTTCTATAGCTTGCATAGTCCGTAGTTGATGATCGGACCAAACGTAAATATTACGGGCGTAACCCGTTCATCGCACTATACAAGGCGTATAATTGGCTCGAAGGCTACGCCAGCTTGTTTACGTTTTCGGAATAAAATTCTCGAACGTAAATCGTAGGTCAAAGGGATAAAAGAATTTGTGAAAATTCAGAAAACATATTTTTATATGTTGCTGCAGTTCAAAAATGGGTTTTCTGAATTTTTACAAATTCTTTTATCCCTTTAACCTAGGATTTATGTTCGAGAATTTTGGGATGGCATTGCAATAGAACGGAAGTTCCATGTCATCTGGTAAGTACAGAATCGAAGGGAGTTTGAAAAAGCGCATTAGAGTCGGTTTTGTTCTATTTTATTAGAAAAGGGAAACGTTTCGTATAAATAAAAGATGCAAAGGTTGATTAACTTTTAGCTGGTACGTATTCGATTCGCTCGGAAATAAATATTTATTCCGTATATCATTTGAGACGCTCCGATCTGATTTTGGCTTATTTTGAATGAAACAACGTTCGGACTAACCTTATTTGTACTTTATCGTTGGGTATCTCTCGCCTAATTTCATCATCCTTCCAGGGTTGTTCCGGGCCTATCGCAACGAGCGATTCCAACGTCGGTGGTTGCTCGCCGAAACATCGTTCCACGTATTCACGGCGTTGCTTGTTTTGTCGAAAATCGATACCCGTACTCCTAGAAATAAAAAAACACCGCGAGAAATCAAAATTAATATTGTTTAAGTGAATAATTAATTCATTGATAAAAAATATTAATTAATAAAGAACGAGCGAAATATTTGTCTGGATTATCATATTGATACGATAATCATATAAATGGGATTTATACAGATTGAAAAAAGTGTATTTTTTCTCACGTGATAATCGGTTCGGCAGTTTTGAGTTCTGGAGTTTCGCAGAAGTTGCTGCAATTGACTTCTCGTTGTTTCTTCATCCATAACATATTTTTGAGAGAATGGAGGTCCCGACCCATAAGTTTGACTTTTTTCGGGCTCGTGTAACCCAAACTATCAGCGATAATTTGTATACACTCCTTCGTCACATTTTTCTTCGAACAAAATATATACTCGTGTTCGAGAAAGAGAGCGAAGAAAACTGGTAACATTCTCCTCGGTTTTTTTCCTTTTGGCACGTCTCTTATCGAGACATAGGTTATACCGTCGTGTGTCGTTATTCTCACGTCCATATCCAACTGGTACCCTCCAAACTTTTGGATGATCTTCGAACGTATCTCAGCATTGCTGGGAAAATCGACGTTCTCCACCCTTTGCCCTCTCATCGTGAACGTGTACCATATTTTTTTGTTGTGATGCCTGCTCACCTCTGTATTAAATGGAAAATTCATAATAGAAAACAATGAAGATATTACTGGGTGAACCATCGGACAAATAATTAATCCAAAATGGGGAATTTTGGATTTACAAGTTTAGAGTGCCATTCATGTTTAACTTTACAAATAGGTAACTTCGTAATAAAGTAACTCTTAGAAATGTTACTTTCCCACATTCAATTAAAATTGAACTCAAACTAGAAGATGCTGTGCTTGACTGAGGCTTCGTTATTTCTGTTATTGAATATACTTTTGCGATCTCATAGTATCGCATTTAGGGATGCCAGATGTCCGGTTTTAGACCGGAAAATCCGGTTTTTTTTGTGCTTGTCCGGTCACAAAATTCTTGGTAAACCAGACATAAAGTGCACAAAGTACATTTATCTATTAAGAAATTTTTAAAAATACAACTTGTCCGGTTTTTTCTTTGAACACATCTGGCATCCCTAATCGCATTACATTGTATTTTAAAAATGTTTTCTCACATTCCCCACATTTATATTTTTCCCCACATTGTATTTGTTTAATTCTTTCCCACATTCAATAATAATTGAACTCCAACTAGAAGATACTGTGCTTCATTGAGATTTCGTTATTTCTGTTATCGAATATACTTTTGCGATCTCACAGAATTACATTGTATTTCTTAAATTAGTTTTTTCTTCACTGTACACACTGTGAAGTGCTTTTACCTATACCCACCGGTCCGTTTCCATATCTCCCTATTTTAAGTTTTCGGATCTTCATTTCTTCCCTGTTCTATTACCCACCAGGACCCAATGCTTGTTGCGATCATAGCCGATTTACACTATATTATACAATTGCTATAGATACAGATAAACTATGAAAAACCCATATCGGTATAGATAGCCTCTATACCAGCGGTTTCCGAATTCTTTTGGCTACGGAACCCTTTTGGCTACGCAAGGGTTCCGCGGACCACCTTTCGGGAACCGCTGCTCCATACCAATATGGAAAATCGGTCTCTCGCTAATTGGTCGATGAGCCAGCAAAGTATGGCTAATGGCTAAGCCATACTTTTTTAGCCATGGCTAATGGCTAACCCATACTTTTTTAGCCATGGCTAATGGCTAACCCATACTTTTTTAGCCATACTGGCTAAGTATGGCTAAAAGTATGGTAATCATGACGTTCGGTACCAGCCACGCGTAGTGCTGCTTAACTTCAGAGACGATTCGAGCCACACCCAACCGACTATCCACCAGTGTTAGTTACAATTACACCGTATCGAGAGCCCATTTTATTTTAACGGAACGTGCTCCGATTTAAAAATCGATTATCCAAACTATAATCGGCTTTACCTATAACTTCCAAGTTGGCTAGCCTATCCTCGAGTACTTTGACGCTGACATCAGCTTCCTGGAAGAGAAAACTGTTAGTCGTGATGTCGATGAAGCATCGATTACTTCGGTGTGTTAAGCTGGGTCTACGCTAAGAAACCGAGCACGGGCGGAGCACGAGCGGAGCACGAGCGGAGCACAAGACGAACTTTCGAGGCTTATAAGTCGGTCCACACTAGACGAATCGTGTTCGTCTCGTGCTCTGCTCTTGCTCGGTTCGTCTAGCGTAGACCCAGCTCAACGTTACTATTATAGAAGCTCGTACGTCTATGGATTGTTCAATGATACGCAAGGCGCTCGCAACGGTAAAACCCTCGTGATCTTTCATCAATTTCGATCTGATACGACTCCACGATGTTTCCGGAAAGCTCGGAAGGACGGACGACTCCAATTCATCGAAACGAAATTTTTTTATGGTGCTACTCAGTTTACGGCGAATGTTTTGACCTGTGAAAACGGAAATTAATAACGCTCGGGATCATCTTGAATAATCACACAATTATTTCATCACGGTACAAAATAAGTTGAAACGGTTTATTCATTTTTGCAGATAAGAGCATTTTACTAGTATCGTTTCACTTGTTGCTCATAACCTCAAACGGCGGAGTCGTATGAAAATAACGAGTCTTTTTAAATTTATTTTACTCACGGATGGACATTTTGATTCCGTCAGGAGTCAGCTCGCCTTGTTTTTTTTTAATACACCAACATCAAAATTCCAGACGATTTATGGGCCCGCCTTCCGACGCTTTCGTCAACAAAAATTACAAATCGCGACGCCCGTTGCGAACTGACGGATTGAACGAACGTAAGCGCGGGAAATCGCGGCTCGGGCGTTGCACCGACGCGCGGCACAACCTACCGGAAGATTACCGAACTAACGCGGAATATCCCGTCACTGTCGGTAGAGCAGAACAGGATAGTAGTATGAGGATTTCCTAAACGGTTCCGCAGTGTTTATCGAAATTCGGTCAGGTAATGTCGAATTTATAGGCAAATGGCTAATAAAGCATCGAATTTCTTGAATTAATGAAAAACATAGTAGATTGTATTATCATGCTTAAACCGTAGTGGAAATAATGGAAAATAAAGAATTTGGCTAAAGTAACGACTTGGAGGGGAAAAGAATTGCACAGTCATATTCAAACCACACATTTCGGAACCTTGATCGTTTTATACCGCCGCATAATTACAAAAAATCCGTTGGTATGTACAACGGATTTTTAATTTAATTAGTAGATAATTGTTGATCATTTTCACGGTCCACAAGTTTGACGATTCAATAATTATAAATATCGAGATACGTCACGTCCACCTATACGTACACATACATACGTAACACCGAAAATCGGGGGATGAGTGCCTCGCCGGAATTTGTGAGAACTAAGCGTCACAAATGTCATGCAAGGTTTGTTCGAAATTGTTAACAATTATTTCCACAGATTCATTGAAATATGTGAAGAAATAAAGTCATCAAGATGTAAAAATATGTGTTTTAAATATAGCCACGCGGTTAGTTTTCTCTTCAAGCCGTGACATTAGCCAAAAGTTTTATTTACCGCCATTTCCATCGCGACTTCAGCACGGTAATACAATCTACTTTTTTTTCATCAATTCGAGGAATCCGTTGCGAAAACATTCGCCCATACGTAAATTTGACATTGTTTTTATCGTCTTCCACGTAAATCGAAAACTTCGAAAGTGTCGGTAAAGAAACAAAGGAAGCGGGTAAAAAGGAATCTCGCGAAAGAAAGTGAAAGTGTAGAGGGAGCAGTGAAATTTAGTAAAAACACGAAACCGTGAAAATTAAGTGTGAAGGGGCGCTCCGACTTTAGACCTCTAGTCCGTAGACTCGACGGTAATTGGGACAAGTCCGAGAACAAATACGCAATTACTATACTTTGCTTCGGCAAATATTATAATAACGGTCGTGAATCCGAGCGGTTAACAAGTGTACGAGGGAGTGAGGGACGAGTTATCGGGCGTTCGATCGTGCACGTTCGAGGCGTCTCGGGCAACGGCGGTGGAAAAAAAGGTGCGTGTATCGTTAGCGTTGTGTACAGCGGCGGCCGATAAAGAGGGCGCAGTCTTCGGCCATCTTGGCACAAATATTGGCCGGCCTTCCAGGTCGGGCTATTTCTCGAAAGAAAATACCCACAAATGCGTCAATTATCGACTTTTCTTTTTTACACTTTCTTACCATAAGACAATTGCGCACTCATTTTCTCGCCTCTCGAGCATTTATCCGTGTCAATGTTTTTTTTTTGTAATAGTGAAGCCAAACTACCCGGTTCTTCCCAGTAACCGTGATATTTCGATCTCGTTTTCTCGGCTTACTTCTCCCTCTCATAATTATTTTTGATTATTATATTTAAAATAATTAATGGATTATTCATTAATTATGAAACTATACATTTTTGTAATTTATATAATTTGTAATTATCGTATAATAATAATAGTAGATATAATGATGATAATTATAATAATTATTATTATTACTACTACTATTATTATTATTATTATTATTATTATAATATTATAATATTATAATATTATATATACAATAATAATAATAATAATAATAATAATAACTATTATTATTACTATAAACTAATTATAAATTTTCAAAAAATATATTTCAAATATTTGTATAATTATGATGAAAAAGAAATTATAATAATCTGAGATAATAATCCAAGAATAATATCGATATCGGAAACTTCGATAACAGGAATAAAAAGTAATAATAATTTAATGCATTCGCGATCGATTTACGTATTATGACAATCCACTATTAGTGAATATTAAATTTATAAAATACTCGTGTATTTAACGTGGTTTGAACTAAAAAAAATCACGTAAAATCCTGAATAACACGAATATTCCTTCAATGTCTATCGAATTTGTCTTCAATTGCAGTCTTTATTTACTGAACGTGTAAAATTACTTCAACGATCGTAGCATCAACGGTGATCGGTATTTTTCCGAAATAAATGAAATGGATGTTGTGACGTTTATAGTTTCGTGTTTGGGTTCCGGGGAAGCGAGGGAAACGCCTCTCGCGTCATTAGAATTTCGAGGAAAATTGCGTGCTGCATTTTTCGTCCGGAGAAAAATGCATGGTTTCGGCGATATAATTATTTCCTGTCTCACGTGGGATCGTCAAAATCAATTGCTTCCCTGAATATCCGGTAAACGTGTGTCTCGGGATGCGAGAAATGGTCCCCGTAGAGACGAGCGGAAGGAAAGACGGACGAAGGACGGCTTCCCACGACTGGGTAAACGTAGGTTAGGATCTTTCGAGACGTATAGGCGGATGAAATTTACGGCTTTCTCACCGGAAAATATCTGATGTGACTTTAATGTCATTGAGAGTTTTTCAATTTTGTGATGTTTCCTGTCGAGCCTGAGTCGTATAGCTTTCCGGTCCACAGGTAAGCGCATATGGTCCACGCGCATGCGCACTTAAAATATGTGTGTCCATTCACCGTTGAAACCAAACGAAAATTATTTTATTAAAATTTTTTTTTCTTTTTTAGCTGGCTAGAGCCACGGGGTTCGCGCATACATTTGCTTGGATTTTAATTCAGCTGTCGACTTTTCAAATGTGGCAGAATATCAGTTTGAATAATAATGAAAATGTGAAAATAAAAAAAATCGCTGCGTTCGAAAGATGACGAAATTTAGGGCTATTTTTTTCAGGGGTACGTCAAATGTAACGTATAGATGAGAATAACGCAGAAGTGAATGTACTGTCTTTGTGAATGATCTTTGTGAAATTTGACGATATCGATTAAACATTTGACGAGATCGATTAAAAATTTTAATCGATAATTTTACGATATCGATTAAACGTTTGACGAGATTGATTAAAAATTTGACGATAACGATTAAACATTTGACGAGATCGATTAAACATTTGACGAGATCGATTAAAAATTTGACGATAACGATTAAACATTTGACGAGATCGATTAAAAATTTTACGATAACGATTAAATATTTGACGATATCGATTAAACGTTTGACGAGATTGATTAAAAATTTTACGATAACGATTAAACATTTGACGATATCGATTACAAATTTGACGATATCGATTAAACTTTGACGAGATCGATTACGTATTTGACGATATCGATTAAAAATTTGACGAGATCGATTTAATAATTTGACGACAACGATTAATCATTCGATGAGATCGATAAAAAATTTGTCGTTATCGATTAAACATTTGACGAGATCGATTAAAAATGTACGATATCGATTAAAAATTGACGATATCGATTAAACATTGGACGAGATAGATAAAATATTTGGCGAGATCGATTGCAAATTTGATGATAACGATTAAACATTTGACGAGATCGATAAAAAATTTGTCGATATCGATTGAACATTTGACGAGATCGATAAAAAATGTACGATATCGATTAAAAATTGACGATATCAATTAAAAATTGACGATATCAATTAAAAATATACGATATCGATAAAAAATGTACGATATCGATTAAAAATTGACGATATCGATTAAAAATGTACGATATCGATCAAAAGTTGACGATATCGATTAAAAATATACGAGATCGATAAAAAATGTACGATATCGATTAAAAATTGACAAGATCGATAAAAAAATGTACGATATCGATTCAAAGTTGACGATATCGATTAAACATTTGACGAGATCGCTTAAAGATTTGACGAGATAACAATAAGTAAGTGAGAAATATATAAACGAGGTTTCACCGTATGGACAATGCATTTTGCGTATTTAGATTATAGATTGCTAGCTGAGGATATTGCGAAAACTTTCGTCGTGAGTTTTATAGGTTAGGTCGACCAAAGAATATTTTGGTAGGGCCGTAGGTGTGCCGCCTACAGGATACAACGAAGCCGATAAAAATAAGAGGAAGTCGATATAGGGAAACAAGGCACGCTGGCTTCATCCGCACGAGCCAAAGTCTCGCGAATCCATAAGACCATCCGTAAGGTTCGAATTGAAAAAAAAAGCATGTGTGTACATCGTTCCATGATCAGCCCAGAGAACAAGCTCTTTCCGAGTCCTTGGGCATCGTGAAGCCTTGGACGGAAGTTTTGACGAGGAATTTCGATCGATTGATTCCAGAGGACATACACTCGAGTGATTTGCTACTCTATTGCTTTGGGAAACGGGGTGATGACTTATAGCGACAATGTAAACATCGGGAAGAAACAACCCTTTGAAATTTTCAATCGTTTTTGTAATTTCCACGTTTTTGAATAATCAACACTTACCTAAGGGTGTAGAACCGGTAGTTCAATTTTCGGGGTGGGGAAGGGGGGTTGGGTAGAAAACACGAACTTCGAGTAACCAGAAGGCTCAAAATTCCGAATTTTTTAAATTTCGAAACTACAAATTTCTTAAAGGTCATGTCAGCAGAAAGTTGACGAAATTTGTTTGGGTTTGTTTGAATTCGTTAGTTTGATTTTAAACCCTTGATTTTAAACAAACACAAACAAACCTATAAATTAACAAAATGTGTAGTTTCGGAATATTCAAATTCGGGATTTTGAGAATTGATGAATCGATGAATCGAGAAATTGATGAATCGAGAAATCGATGAATCGAGAAATCGATGAATCGAGAAATCGAGAAATCGATGAATCGGAGAATCGAGAAATCGATGAATCGATGAATCCATGAATCGAGAAATCGATGAATCGAGAAATCGATGAATCGAGAAATCGAGAAATCGAGAAATCGATGAATCGGAGAATCGAGAAATCGATCAATCGATCAATCGATGAATCGAGAAATCGATGAATCGATGAATCGATGAATCGATGAATCGAGAAATCGATGATCCGAGAAATCGATGATCCGAGAAATCGATGATCCGAGAAATCGATGAATCGAGAAATCGGTGAATCGATGAATCGAGAAATCGATGAATCGATGAATCGAGAAATCGATGAATCGAGAATCACAAAAAACCGATGTTCATCAAGTGTTCTGTCAATCGATCGCTCGATTATACCCTCGGTTAAGTACCCTATCTTTTCTGGGTCTCGTACGGAGCTCGAAAATTTCGACTCGGGTTTCCTCCGGAAATTATTTCAATTCCGTGACACGCGTTCACGTTTCTGCCGAGCACGTGGCTTTCTCGTAGTTTCCTCACTTCCGGAGATGCTCTGCCGATTTTCGCGGGCATAATTTCGTAATAATTGAGCAAATCGGTTCCGCGGCGAGTCTGAAAGACCAAAGTGGTCTAACGTAAAAGCGCAAAGTGGCGAAGGATGAGGTGAGGGATGAGGAAGCGGGATGAGGCGAGGCTTGACGTGGAAGGGGAGGGGGCGGGGAGGCTGAGAGGTATCTAAGCATAGACGAGGAAGAAGAGGACGGAACGAACAGGCGCTATCGTATAGATGAAGCGCATAACGCAAAACAGTACCAGAGAGAAATGAGAGCGAGAGAGAGGGAGGCTCTCCTTCGCTGACCAACTGGTCCCAGGTGCGTGCAACGGGGAGCGTGGCGGACGCGTGCTTCTCCCCTCTTTGTACCCTCTACGAAAACCCCATCGCATCATCTTCTCGTTTAATAGAGTGTGATCGTGTATATATATATATAGTAGATATAGTACATATAGTAGATATAGTAAATATTAGATAGTAGATATAGTAGATATGAGATAGTAGATATAGTAGATTTTAGATAGTAGATATTAGATAGTAGATATAGTAGATTTTAGATAGTCGATATAGTAGATTTTAGATAGTAGATATAGTAGATTTTAGGTAGTAGATATAAGTAGATTTTAGATAGTAGATATAGTAGATTTTAGATAGTAGATATAGTAGATTTTAGATAGTAGATATAGTAGATATTAGATAGTAGATATAGTAGATATTAGATAGTAGATATAGTAGATTTTAGATAGTAGATATAGATATAGATAGTAGATATTAGATAGTAGATATAGTAGATATTTTATTCTTAGTGTACTAGGATACATGCTTCGACACACAACCTTACATAGTGATTACTATGTTTACGGACATGTCGAAGACGTACCACGTGACACACGAGTGCGAGACAGATAGTTGAAATTTTTAAGTCATTTCTCAAGGACGAAACATTTTTATCGTAAAATTCAAGCATCTATCTCTTTCTCTATGAATTCTACAAAGACTGATGCTCGGTTTTTCACCGTAAACTTAATGGACGCCGAGAAAACGGATTTTGAAAATTTGTGAGGTTATGTCGATGTTCGTCGGGTTCTTAACCCTACATTACTACTCATGTTGCGACGTACGCATCGTATTGACTAATGATTTTATTGAAAAACTTATAAGTATGATTGATATGTTTTGATTGCTAATGCAATTGTGTATATTACTGAAAAGAGAAAAATACAATTTTAAATAATATTATATAAAAGAGATTTTAATGATATTATATAAGAGAGAATAGGGGATAAAAAGAGAAAGCAATATATCAAAAACGCGGGTGCCTCTGCGATGTAGAGTAGTAATCTAGGGTTAAAAATATTAACAAAAATAAGACTTCTTACATCTAGTTTTTCATTTTGATTCCTAATAGTAAAGCTCGTTTTTACCTTGTATAGGAGAGACCAGGGACAATTTTTCGTCAATTATAACATTTGTGATTAAATAAATACAGCTATGTTAAACTTTCGTTTATGGTCTAAACATGTGCTTCATAATTTTATCCGATACATTTCGGTTTCTGATTGTTATAAAGCTGCAGACAAAAATTGGAAAATTGTTACTTTCGACCCCATGGTCAGGGAGAAAGTAACGAGGCGTGGGTAGCAAGTGACACCATATTAGTTCTGCCCAATACTATAAATACAATGAAAAACAACACAAGAGCAAATCAAGTTATTTAATTCAAAGTTATAGTACAAAAATAATAAGCTTTCTAATTAAGTTTAACTTGAGATTCGAGTTTCTATCCAGTTAAACATAAAAAAAAATGTACTTCTTGATGATTAGTTAATTAACAAATTAACGTATTGACGCATGAGAAAGAGAGAGAGAGAGGGAGGGGGGATTTAGAAAAAAATATATATATGTACGTAATTGTTTTTTAAATTCGTTTATTCCTCTTAGCATACGCTTTTTTTGCGACTTGACCTATCCCCCCGATTCTCCTCTTTAACTTTGTTACCATCCTGAATCGTATAGGTACTAGCCATAAATCTAACGGCCAGAGCCGAGTTGAATACGGCTGTGTGGTCGGTCTTCCTGTAGAGGGAACATTTTTAAATCGTCGTAGAAGTTGCTGTCCCGCAGCAAGATCCTTCGATAAATTTTGTATCCTTACGTATTGTAAGTAGTATTAAACATGACAAATCAGTTTCAACAAATTCTGTGTGTTTTAATAGGTATGAGGATATTGACTTTCACTTATGTACGGAAAGTACTATTACTACTGGATATACTTAAACTACATTGTATCGCATTTTCCGGGGGCACAGGGAAACTGTGGAAAACCTGCGTCGGTATAAATGGCTCTGAGTTCTGATTACATAGCCCACATACTTTTGCTTGAAGTATGTATACCGAGGCCTCAGAATCGATAATTAGTAAGCCGTAAATTAATTTAAAAAAATTAAATAATCGTATCTTTAATAAAATCGTAGAAATCGTGATATCGTAAAATTAGTAATTTAAATAAAAAATCATATCGACCACAATCTGCTAATCATGAATTAGTAAATAATAGTCCTTAAGATCTCAAAGTGGGAATTTCAAGTCTTATCTGCCCCAACGTCAGTAACATCCAATAAAAATTTGATTTTTAGATCAAATCTAAATTTTTAGATCAAATCTAAATTTAGATTTTTAGACCAAATCTAAATTGAAATACCACAGTCCCGCATACGAGACCAACGACAAAAGTGTGGTGATCAATCTTCATGTGAATTTCATGAAAATCCATTATCATTATCAAATTCAAAAGCCAAAAAATCAACTTCCAACTCAACTCCTTCATACTCACACCCAATCGATATACCACACCGCGAGAATTCCCAAAGATCGAAAGAAAAAAGAAGCACCATTATTTTAGACGTACACGAGGCCGAGTGGAGGGTGAGTGGCAAGGGTCACGCGCACACGCGAACTACGGTGCTCCTTCGAATTAAATCCGATCGGTGGAATTTCACCGACGAACAGGAATCACAACAAAAACACCCAAAATACGGGGTGGAGTGAAGAGAGAAGGAGAAAAAAAAATGTTTGACGAAAGTGTAGGCTACGATTCTCTTTTTGGACAATGTCTTTCAGGGGTTAGGTGTAGTGGTATAACTGCGACTTCTGTGTCGTGTTAAGGACATGTCGAAGACGTACCACGTGACCCACGAGTGCGAGAGAAATAGTCGAAATTTTTAAATCGCAATTTCTCAAGGACGAAACATTTTTATCGTAAAATTCAAGCATATATTATTGTCTCTGTTTTTTACTTAAAATTTTAATTTTTTTTATTAGGTGTAGATATCTTTATCTTCACTCATTATTATTTTTTTGATATCATTATTGTCATTGTGATAATTTCTTACTTTTATATTAATTTTGAGTTGTTTTCATTTGGTTTTTTCGGCTTTATATTCTATTTTTATTGTATTTTTCTATTTTGTATCTTCTATTTTGCCCGAATAGATTTCTAGGGCATAATAAATTTATCAATCAATCAATCAATCTCTATGAATTCTACAAAGACTGATGCTCGATTTTTCACCGTAAACTTAATGGACGTCGAGAAAACGAATTTCGAAAATTTGTGAGGTTATGTCGATGTTCGTCATGCCCTTAAGGTTTGACACAATATATAGATTACTCTCACACAAGCTGTGAAAGAGTGGGGGCTTTTCGAACACTTTCGATAATTATAAATTATTTTTATAAATCAAAATGCATACTGGAGTGTGGGTGTGGTACAAATACGATGATTGAGTCGGATTAAGGAGGTTCTTGCGTTATACGAATTTAAATATTGATTGTTTAAAATTTGTATGAACCTTCTTAACAATCATACTCAACTGTGGATCAAAGTTTGACAATCTAGCAATTGTGATATTTGTTCCAAAAAATCGTATTTCTTCATAACTTCCTATAAGACCTCATGTTAAAGTTGCAATTTTCACCACTGAATATCTCGAGTACCAAACGGTGAAACGATTTCAAATTTATTATACATTATAATATGACGCTCAAGAAGACTCATGTAATTTTTCAAAAAATTTCCTTCAAAATTTGTATTTGATGATTTTGCCATTACGTTGTATATACTATTGTGATTATTGCGCAAGAACATCCTTAAAGTTTGAAATTATAACTAGATGCCCCTCGCACATAGTTCGAAAAAATCCTGACTTTTTGAACGCTGTCAATAATTAGGAATGATTTAAGGGGGGATTGTCTTTTTTTTAGCAAAATTTACCGCTTTTGGGGAATTTTTTCGTGAAGAAAGTATACAAGGGAAAACTTGTGAAACTTGGCATATAGTTTTATTGATCTGTTCACAACAAAAAAAAAATGTTTTTAAACAATTTTATCAAAAAATCCGGCTCCTAGCCCCCTCGACGCGCGATGGTCCTTTTTTGATGGTGTACACGATTACAGCTTTCACGTTCATCTTGCAACAAAAACCCAAAAAGCATTTTACTTTAGACACATATAGCTATCGTTCGATGAAGGGGAAAAAAAATTGACGACTTGGTGACATTTTGAACTTGAATTATCGATTTTTCGAAAAAAAATTGATCAATTTTTTTGTTATAAATAAAAAACTATTAAACGTATTGCTTTTTTGTTTCATCAAACGATAAAAGGATATCAGCTGAGGATTCTGTCCAAATATGAATGCAATCGGTTGAAAAGTTTTTGAGAAATCGTGCACACCAGTTGTGAAAAAGCTGTTTCGAGAAAAACGCGTTTAAAGTTGTGAGCGCGCGGCTAGCGCGAGTCGACCTGCAGGTATAAAATCGCTTATAACTTTGCCATTTTTGAGAATTTTAATTTGAAATTTTGCACACATATTTTTAACACTTTGAAGAATACGAAACAGCGGTCAGCGAAAAATCGCTTTTTTTTGTCGAAAAAAAAAAAAAGAAAATCCCGAAAAATCCGAAATCCCGAAAATCCCGATCGAAAGTATTTCTCACTTGCTTCCTTTCTATCTCTTTCTCTCAGCCTCTTCACCCCCTCGGCACCCTACCGATCTCTCGAACTTGAATAAAAAGAAATCCGTCGCTTTTGGGTTCGAGTCGATGAAAAAAAAAGAATTTTCGAACGAAGCCCACGCGCAGACTGACTATTCCACGGAAAGGTAGTATTTAGTACCGACGAAATAATGCAATTATCAAATTAACCATCACACCCTTGTTTTTTACGTATGGCCACACACGCACATATTGTCACGTACGAAAAATACATCCATGAATATACACGTATACATTTGCCGCGTACATTAAGATTCCCGAAGGCGAGGAACGTATCGAACATATACGACTCTTTCCACCGTTTTAAGTGGATAATTATTGGGATATATAAGGGCGTCCCTTTACCGGGCTGCGATCCGGGAGAGGTCAAACGGTCAGTATTTGGCGATACTGGCTCTACGGCGAATGTGGAGCGTTTCGAAGTGGCGGTTGGCCTCTCGGATTCTCTTCGCAAGCACGCACACACGCGCGTTCCGCGTGCACTCGATAAAAAATATTTATTGAAAAAGTCATTTCCACACCATTTTCCATTCAAAATATCCTTCGAGAAAAAAACAAAAACTCTCCAGTTAATTTTGGGGTTTGGCTACATCCCGGAAATATACCAGAATTTTTTTAAAACAAGCCTAAACAAGAAAACCACGAAATTCTTTTAAAAATATTACGTGTAGTAAAAAGAAATCCATTATCTTTCCAATAGATGCCTTCAGCTATCTGTATCTCGCGTTGTTACAGGTTACACTTTTTTTTTAATCCTCCAGTAGAGGCACAATGAAACGAGTTTGTTTGGGTCTTCGCAAGCACGCACACACGCGCGTTCCGCGTGCACTCGATACAAAATATTTATTGAAAAAGTCATTTCCACACCATTTTCCATTCAAAATATCCTTCGAAAAAAATCAAAATGCTCCAGTTAATTTTGGTTTTTGGCTACATTCCGGAAATATACCAGGATTTTTTTTAAACAGACCCAAATAAAAAAACCACGAAAGTCTTTTTAAAATATTAGGTGTAGTAAAAAGAAATCCATTATTTTTTCCAAAAGATGCCTTTAGTTATCTATATTTCGCGTTGTATAGGCGGGTTACACTTTTTTTTTTAAATCCTCCAATAGAGGCACAATGAAACGAGTTTGAAGTTCTAATCGACGTATTGTCCACTGGTACAATAGTCTCGCACTTTTCGAGTTTTTTTTTGACATATTATCATTATGATTCATACTTGTTTGTAACGTTTCCTTTGAAGTCAACGCGAATTTTGGAATGTCCAACGTCTTCTTTCTTCTTTTTTTTTAAGTGCCTTCCTCTTTTTTCATCCCCGTGGTTCATTCGGGAACCGTTTGGTCGCGCAGGAGGGTGCCTCATTGTGAATTTGATCAGGGTTGAAAGAGAACTTGGTTGTTTCGAGGCTCGAATGTATACGTACAGCACCGCAGTTAGTCCAACACCTATTGTGTCCTCCGATTCAATACATTCGATTTTCTTACTTCCCCGTGTTTAATTTTCTATCGCGATTGTTTTCCGGGTTCATAATTCGTCTTATCCAGTGGCGGCGCTCCTTTTCACGTTTCATCATAATGGCCCTTATTATAACTGGGTACGAACCGTCGTCAGCCATGCTTTTCGGAAGTTACGGTGGACCCTACTGTGCAGTCAGAAACGTGATCATTTTTCATGAATTAAAAAAATTCATTTAATGCTTTTTTGTGCTCAATTAATGATAGTTTATTATACGTACATTAAAGTAGTTTCAAGTACATTTTTAATGAAAATAAGAAATAAACAATAATTGTAGACTAAATGGCAGAGAGTACATCGGAAATTTCCCTCTCTGGTGGAATTGAATTCTCTGCTTTGATTCGTTTAAAAAAAAACATTAAAATCGCTCTTGATGTGTGATTAAAAAAAACATAAAAATCGCTTGATTAAAAAAAACATTAAAATCGCTTTATTAGAAAAAAACATTAAAATTGCTCTCGATGGTGTCGCTATTTTTAAACGTAGACGTTTTTGATTTTGTTTATTTTTCGAAATATGAGCACGTTTTCATCGAAAAAGTAATTTATATATTTTGAGTTTATATAAATAAGTTATCTTATATGATTTCATATTCAGTATTTCAAGGAAATATTTTTATCTAATATATTTTCATTCGAGATGCATTAAGAAATCGTCATTTTGAAAAAAATTAAAACGTTTGCCCTCAATGACAGCTATTACGATTACAAAAAAATTTTTGCCCGAATATCAAATATCTGACTATTATTGTTCGAGTTATCGTTCCCACTCGTTCGAAAGAAGAAGTTTTGAGAAAAACGCTGTAAATTATAAAATAATTCACGATGCGTATATTTTTGAAAGTACATACTACAAGAAAATACCAAAAAATTGATGTTTCTAAGCCATAACAGTGGGGTTCTTCCTTAATAGTTTTGAGGAGACGAGGCGGCGTTCCTTTTTGTTCATCTTTTCGATTTTAATTAATGTTATGAAGGGTGAAGGGGAGGGGGGCGTAAAAGGTAAACGCGACACACGTATTTATTTGAAATTTTCACTTGTGCGTTTTTTCTTTCAGTTTGCCTCTATTATATCGCCATTTACGGGACGACTTCCTGTCACGGTAGAATTTCACTTTTGTCGTAGCCGAAAAGCCGAAAATAGAAGAAAACAACGGTAAATGAGAGGGATGAGTGGTTTGAGTCCTCACGTTCAGATTTCCCTTCCGCCACTAATGTCCTTCCGTTTTTGAACCGCGATTCGTCTCGGGACGCTGTTTTCCGCGACCTGCGTAAACCAAAAGAAATTACCGTCCCGGAAGTTGACTTCGAATTTTTCACATTTAAGTGAAGGGACAAAAATTGCAACTCGAGACAGAAAGAAAAATTGCACGAGGATAATTTCATTCCGGAAGTCGATCAAAATTTTTCCTCGTTTAGTTTGTTTCTTTTTCATTTTTCTTATTAAATTGATCGAATAAGGAGTGAATGTTTTTTTTATTAGTGGAATTAAAGGTTTTCGGATAAATTGATAGATTAATATATATTTATTTATTGATGCATTGATGCATGAAGTTCCTATTTAATTAAACAAAACGAAACAGGCGAACAGAATTCCACGACACAAAAATGAAACTTCAATGATTTCGATTTTAATTCACCAATGTATCAATTAATTTATCAATTTTTCGATTAATCGGTTAATTAATATTTATGTCTACATTGGGGTGTCCATCGTGTTTTTCTATTTAATAAAAAAAAAAAAGATTGAACGAGACGAGTATGAGATTTCTAACTTATCGACTTTAATTAATAAATTAATCAATTAATTCTCGATTATCGCCTAGATCGATATTCATCTATCGTATTTTTCTATTTACCAAAAAAAAAAACAAATAAACAACGTAACATAAATCCACGAGACAATGGTCGATGCAAAACTTGAACGATTTTAGCAACAAAAAAAAAAAGAGAATCATCAAAAAAAAAAAGGAGTGAAACGGAGGCTGTCTGTATCGAAGGGACCCGAAAATTTTCTCGATTATCCTTGAGAGGGCGACTAATGTAAGCTTGCCAACGAAACTGAAGCTCGACGATCAGTTGCGAGGCAAAAAAAAAACAAAAGAAAAAAAAAAGAGCAAGGAGTCGAGCCAAATACGAAGGATGAAAACGAGGAGGCTGGGAGCTTCGAGAAAAGACTGGGAAGACAAGGGAGACGGAAGAGGGAGGAGAAGAACTCTCCGGGACTCCGTGGGAAGACTCCTCTCGACTTGGTAAACGAGAACCTGATGTGGGATCGCGTACGCACCAACACATATCTGGCCAAACTCGAAGCTAACCCTTGGCAATGCATCTCTATGTATTTCGCGTGAGTGAAGCAGAAAGTGAGGAAGAAAGAGAGAGAGAGAGGGAGAGGTCGGGTTGCTCGTTGGACCACCGCATAAAAAATCGAAATCTTGAAGAAAACGAACCGGTGCAAATTTCATCCCACATATTCGCTCTATCTTGTATAAATAACATTTTAAAGGATCGTCCCTCAAACAGGGTCACAAAAATACGTTTACCATACACGAGACTCGACTCTTGTTTTTTTTTTTTTTTTTTTTTTTTTTTTTTTTTTTTTTTTGTTTTTTTTTTTCGTATCGCATCGTGCGAAAAAAGGCTCGAAGAAAAACAAAAACATCATCGGAGACTCTCCGATCTTCCAACCCTTCTCCCCTGTGCCCGGACAATACCCTCGATCCTTCCTGATTCGAACCAACGACCAAGGAGAAATGTTATGGGATAAAAATCCTTGCAGCATCCCAAAGCATGAGGACCAACAGACTCACACCCTCGTATTGATGTTACCGAGTAACTGGACCTTTCAGGACTTTTAGGCATTTCACGGAAAATTAAACAATCCATATTCTCACGCAGGAGGTTCTTTTCGTCTCTCTCCGTCCTTTACTCGGGTTCGAATCTTACTTTCTCTCTTTTTTTCTGTGCCTCGAGATGAAATCACGATGCGTGGGAGTCGACGTCAAATATTCGAAATATTCAGACTGTAATATCATACTTTCGCCATTCGTCGAGTCCAGGCTAAGTCAAATTTGAGTTTTTATCAGCTGGAGGCAACTAGCGCTTGATTTTTGATTTATGTATTTTTTTAAGGGCGTGATTATTTGAGAGGAATTTTTTTACAATTTGAAAAGGTACGAACATTTTTATTCCAAATTTTGGATTTTATATTTAAGTATGCTGATTTTTAGATTCTTTTAGATTTAGATTTTTAGATAGCTTTTTTAGATTTAGATTTTTTTTTTAGATAGCTTTTTTAGATTCAGATTTTTAGATTTAGATTTAGATTTTTAGATAGCTTTTTTAGATTCAGATTTTTAGATTTAGATTTAGATTTTTTTTTAATTTCGATTTTTAGATAATTAAAATTAGATTTTAGACAAAGAAAACAACTCGTGCCTCCTTAATTACATCGAACAAATTAATGAACGTTACTAAAAGATATTCTAATTTGTGAAGTTCATGAATCGGGAATAACATTTTCTTATTTTTGTACCGTCACATATACTCCCACATCTCTGTTTTTCCAAGTTTTCCTATTTCTCTGTTTTATAGGTTTTCGAAGTTTTTTTTCTAAAATTAGTATGGTTCCATCTGTATCATAAAAAAAAAAATGTTTGCCCATTGAAGAGAACACACGTCCCAGATACCTTCTCTCTGTTCCTCTTTTTCAAGATAATAAAATTTTCCATTTTGTACGACTGATCCGGCAACAGCGTTGCCAATTTCAATTTGTATTTGGAAACGCCAAGGGATTCAGTTTAAACGCAGGAGAGCTTCGTAGTGCCCTACGAATGATATACGTCTCGTTTTTTCTTGTCTTTTCGGTCTGATACGGTTTTTCTAAAAATTGAAACGAAATGAGACGAATTTTCCTTTAAGAATAATCCGAAGGGTCAAGGGTGTGGCTCGCGCGACTCCTCACCTAGCTAAATGGTCTTCGAGGCTAGAAAAAAAAAAAAGTAACGTTTAGCTTTCTACTTCTCACACTTCGGAACGAGTCGACTCCCGGGGTCCTGGGAAGGCGTTAATTACCAGCTATGTCTCGAGGGACGCGCGTGAAGGTAAATTATTACACGATTTTTCGTGAAAAACGAAAAGAGCGATCGAGGATTAACCGATAATCCCTTTCGAGTGGTAAAGCTGCTGAAAGAAATGGAGAAAGAGTGAAAGAGAGAGAAAAGGGGGGAGGGGGAGGGGGGGGGGCTCGAAGTTCTTTGAGCACCTTTTGACTTCCAAGCTCACGCTTTCCACGTAATTTTCTCGTAGTTTGTTTTCACGGGTGGTCGTGTCATAATTATTTTCCTTTTTTTCTACGTCACTTAAAATCTCCTTAAATTTCTTGAGATTTTCGCTGCGAGGAAAACTCATCGGGTGAAAGACAAAAAAAATTCGCCAAGAGTCGTTGAAAACCCCTGGAAATTAGTTGGAACGAAAATATAGTGAAAAGGAAAAAGGAAGGTTGCACGAAAATAAAAACTGTATTTTTCAAGGTATTCGGATTTTTGTCTGATTTTTTCCTCTTGGGAAAAAAATATTTACGCTGGATTCAAGTATTCTTAAATAGGAGTGCAATTTGCACGAAATTAAGTATGTATGTTGTTTTTTTTTCGGTTGAAATGGGAATTTGGAAAATGATTTGTCGATTTTCTTTGGTTATTATTAAAAATGGAATTTTCCATTTCTTAACGTTTCTGTGCGTTAATTTTAATGAATTATTATTTAATTTTAATTTAATGAATTATTATTTAATATTTATTTAATAAATTATTATTTAATTTTAATTTAATAAATTATTATTTAAATTTAATTTAATAAATTATTATTTGATTTTAATTTAATAAATTATTATTTGATTTTAATAAATTTTAATCAATTAATTAAACATATCTAATTTAATAATTTAAATTAGATATGTTTAAGGCCAAACATGTAGGACATGATCTAGAGTCGTAAATTCACGATTCCCTCAGTTCGGACTAACTTTTAGCCCATTGGACCGTCCAGTAACACCTTAATAGAGATATTTGAAATATTATCTGATAATGAGTTCAGGCAAAAGTTACGAGAAACGTCAGCTTAAATTTCGCCGCCTCTATTCGCCCCTCACCGTTGGCTTTCTATACGAATGTTTGCCGATGAAAAATTTGGTCGGGAATTGCATGAAACAGCGTTAATAGTAATCCGACGAGATGTGTGACATCGCGGCGCAGCTTTGATACCGAATTGACTGCTCTCTTAGCAAAACGTCACCGATTAGCCTTCGGATTAAAAAAAAATATACTAATGACGTACACAAATACCATTATTATTATAATCCCGCCTAGAAATAGAATTGAAAACCATTTTTCACCACTCGAATCCTCCTCGTAATATTCTTCACGCTCCCCTTTTAGCTCCCGTTCTCAGCGATTGTATTCCCCAATCCGTTTCGTAATAAAGTTGCGAAACGTTCGAAGTCTTTTTTTTAACACGCTTTTTTTTCGTCGTAGAACGAATGGAAAAAAATATTGCGAATTTCTCGTTTAAAAAATATTAATTTAAATTATAATAATTTAAAAAATATTTATTTAAAAAATATTAATTTTATTTATAATAATTTAAAAAATATTAATTTAATAGTCTTTCAGAATAATGATTAATTTCAATAATTAAAATAACAATATTTCACTAGTCTTTTAGAATAATGCTTAAATTTATTAATTTTAATAATAATAATTCAATCATTTTACGGAATAATAATTCAATTTAATAATAATTTTAATGATTTCAATATGATTGGACAAAAAAATCAGGAAAATGTCTTAATTTTCCCAAGGTTCAGCTAGACATAACCCCTTAAGTGAGAAGGGTCGCCCCTGACGTGCCCTTATCCGAGCAGCTCGATTTAATTAATTGCGAAAGCTCGAATGCAATCGATTGATCTCGACAATTGCGTACTCGTCGTTTTCGAAGTAAATCCTGGGGGAAACGTTTGAATAGTGACGAGTGTAGCGTGTTGGTCGGAGTGGAAATAATCGAAAACCTCCCTTGGGGAAACTCGTGATCCCCTGCGTATCGAAGGGCGGGGGGGATCGTAACTTTTTTGCTGGGTCAGTAATTATGCGAGGAATAATGAAAATTTACATCGTCTGCAACTGCCTCTTCATAAATAAATAGCAAAATAATGGACAAAATTTATAAAATCTCATTTTTTGTAACTCAAATGGAAAACTAATATGTGCAATGATAACTGAAGTATTTATTTACGAAATGTGTCAATTAACGACTGTATTTTATCAATAATCAATGTCGCGGAATTTTTCTATGAAAAATGCAAAAACCGTGAGAAACAAACAAAACTTATTTAATAGTTATGTAATAATTATTGCATTTATATAGTAGTCTGTGATAGTTAAATTACTATAAAAAATTATAACTATAAGTATAAGAAAATTATTTTTCAAACGAAAAAAAGTATGCCCCCTTTTAGTATTTCCATCCTATTATAATCATAATAGAATAGAAAAACTAGAAGAACTCATATTATTTTATCTTTTTATGTAATAATTGTTACATCATTTCATCATTTATTTTCGCTATAAATAACTTTGAAAAAAACGTATCGTCGTTTTTTGTAAATATTTTTTTACAAAAAACGATTATGGCCAATGATAATCGGAAATTTGGTTTCCAAGGGTACATCCGAATTTTTATCAATATCCATTGTATTTTTAAAAATTATTTTTTATTTTATAGAATTTTTATTTTAATGCATTTGTTTTATTTCATTGTATTTTATTAATCACAGTAACTTGTAAAATTCTTTCGCACTTTAAGTGTTTCTTAAAACGCCATTAAAATATTTCAGGATTTTTAGTCCACTAAATTGTAAAAAATTGAGGGTTTTGAAAAACTTAACGTTCATTGTTCGAAAAAATGGAGTATCATTAATAGGCATGAGTGATAAGGAATTTTTCAATGTTGAGGTTTACGTTGTCATGCCCATGAACCTTTTGATCGAACAATTAGTCTGAGGGATTGAGGAAGGGCCAATGAGAGCCCCCCCTCCCCGTTTTCAGTTCAGAATTCCGAGAGGGGGAAGGGGGTAATTTTTTATTCTCAGTGGACAAGAAAAATTGTCTGGGTACTTGAAACGCAGGTTCTAGTCGACAAGGCGTTTTTCGAGTATCGAGATTAATAACGTACAACACCATTGTTATACTTCATCGTGTGTACAAGCTCTCGTGACATCCTCGAGTTTTGTAAATATCAATTGTTTCCGAAACAAAGAGTCTCAACGTCTCTTTCAAAATTCATGAACTATTATGAAGTATTGAGAATAGAAAAGCTCTCATACTCAGCCTTTCAACCCGACCCTTCTCGTAGGAGAAGTCTCTCAGAGCTTCCGAATTTTTCCAATAACGAGGGGAGCAAATTCTCTTCCCTTACGAAACGGAATGTTGATTCGAGAGCTATGGAAACAAATAATAGAGCGGCTGTAAAAATTGGTTAAAGATAAAAAAATATTTATGATTTTTTTTTTCGACTTTACAACCATTTTTTTATTTTATTTTATAGTTTTTTTTTCTCTCCATGTAACGTCAAAAATATAATAAAAGTAATATAAAAAGTGTTTTTAAACATCCAAACGTTATAAAAAAATATTTCAAATATTTTCGCTATAATGAACCATACGCCAAAAACTCCTTGTGTATATCTTATATTACTGCATTTCTGTAATCGATCGCGGTACTCTATTTTTGCTTTAACATTAAAAAACGATCTGTGGTAAAAAAATAGTAATCGAATATGTAAATTTTTTTCATTCGCGTTGTATATCGATGTATAAATAGAAATATTCAAAAAATTCGAAACATAATAAAAAATATTCAAAAATGCCAAATATAATTTATAATATTCCAACAATTCCATATGTACTTTTTATATCTTCGTTTTTTCATGGTTTATTTTTGTAATAAGTTATTTATTTTTCTACATTCTAAATATAATAAAAAATATTCAAAAAATATTAAATATAAAGTAAATTATGCCAACAATTTTATGTACTTTTTATATTATCAATTTTTCATTGTTTTTTTTTTTGTAGAACCTTTGTAATAAATTATTAATTTTCATACGAGGCAGTTGCGAAATTTGTCAGTTACCAATCAAAGCTCAACGTTTCTGTGTACTCAGTCGCGACGGATGTGAAAAAACATGTAATCATACATGAAAAAAAGTGGATGATTATCTTTGTGTTCTAAAAAAGTTGGAGTTTCGGCCTTCTTTGCCATCATTTGTTTGGTCTTCGAGCTATTTTTACCTCTGGGGCAAAAATTACTTTTTCACTATTGTCTCGAGAGGAGAAACGAGAGAGGCAAAAGATAGGGAGAAAAAGTAATATGCGTTCGTGTTAATTGGTGGGGCGTTTGAAACCTTCACTTCGACAAAACGATCGTCGAGTCGCGTCATTGTAATTCAGCAAGTGTACGTCTATAGGAGATTCCACAGGAGCCTTCCCAGTCATTCAATATTGTACCATATTTTTTAATAATGTTAAAGTTTGCGTTATTGCCAAGCGACGAATATGGCGTCTTTCGAAAAACGGAACTTCTTTTTTGTTGGTTATATTCTTCTGTTATTAGATTTTCACAATTATAATTTAAAGAAAAGTTATTGTTAATGGTAATAAAAAAATGAATGAAAAAAATTAATTAAAAAATGGATGTAATCAAGGTTTCAATAAAAATTGTAATAGTTAGCTATTGAATTAAAAAATAAGTTTATTGAACGTTAAAATTAAAAAAACTAATGTAATTATCGATTACATTCAAAAGTTACATTAACAAACATATAAATTTGAAAAAAATTAACGTTGAAGAATACAAATTAATTTCATTAACGTTTGAATCTCAAAAATTAATTTCAATCCAAAATGCATCATCATCGATCATCAACTCCACCATTTTTAGCCTTTTTGCTTTAAAGGTTATAACATAGGTATATATTTCCTTCCAAATTACAAGTCGAAAAAAAAACAATAACATACAAAATGTAGCCTACAACATAAATTCAAACTCTTGATTCAATTTTACCAATGAATTGCTTAAATTTCAAATTATTAAAGATTTTCTCCCGCAATTTGCAGAAAAATAATTTGGAGAGTAAAAAAAAATTTTTTTTTACTTTCTAATTTTAAAATTTTGATTAAAAAAAAATTTTTTTTTTTTACTCTACAATTTCGATTTTAAATCGTTAGCATCCAACGATGCTAATTTCAATTTCACAGTTTTTCTGCAAAAAAAATTGATTTTCTTAAAAAAAAAAAGAAAGAATTTTATTCGAACGAATACTCGGAAGTCCCATAAAAATTGGCAACGTTTTAGGGTGATTTTGCGTGAAATTTCCGGTATAGGTGATTATAATATATACGTGAGGTGTATACGTGGGTCTATTTTGTTCTATTCGTTTGTATGTATCGTTGATCCTCGTCGTCTCCGATGGATCTCTCGATCCACTCTTCGGTGCATTCTTCGCACGTATTTAAAAGCGTTTAAGGGAGCCCTCGAGTCTCAAGTGCTCTCACCCGAGCCGTCTCACTGTTCGTTTTGTTATTCTTCTCTCTCTCTCACTCTCGCTTTTTTTCTCGCTTCACGTCACAATGGCCACGCTTGCGTATTATTTGTTGGTGAAATAACACGCTGTCAGTCTCGGATATGCTAAATATACGCTTATATAGCTTTTCGCTTGAGATGAGAATCGATCGTATAGTTCTCTCTCGCTCTCTCGACTGGATCGTCCAGTGTTTTGTTACGAGCCACGCTGCAACCCAATCGGATCGGCGATCACGAGACGCGGAGACTGACAAAAGTGAGGATAAATGAGGAATGTATATGAAGCTGAAAGGCTTGCTTCTTTCAAATACATACACGTTTCATTTCAAACCAAAAATAAAAAAATTTACTTATTTTAAGGGAGCGCCACTGTCATGTCTGAAAAACCGATTTTTTTCGCATTTTTTTAGCATATACTTTCGAAAATATGTCACCCAAAATTTATTTATTTTTTGTTAAATTGTTATAATTATTACATAATTATTTTATAATAATTATTATTGTTCTATCTATAAAACAATTACTATAATTTTCAATGTAATTATTTCTGAAGTTTTACCATTTGTTTTATATAATAATTATATTTATTTAAAAAATTGTCTTATATTGTCGAAAATGTACAATTACTGCTCGTAATTTTTTAAATTGTAATAGCTATTTAATTGGAATAGCGAAATAAAAAATTTCTTATTCTAAGGGAGCGCCACTGTGATGTCTTCGAAAAATCGATTTTTTTCGCATTTTTTTAGTATGTAGGTACTTTCGAAAATATGAAAACCAAAATTTCTTTATTTGTTGTTAAATTATTATAATTATTACATTATTATTTCATAATAATTATTATTATTTTAATTATTGAACGATTATTATAATTTTTAATATAATTATTTATGAAGTTCTACAATTTGTTTTATCAAATAATTATATTTATTTTAAAAAGTATCTTATAATGTCGAATACGTAAAAATTTTTTTCGTAATTTTTTTAATTCGAATAGCTATCGTTGAACACAGCCGACCTTTATTATTTTTTTAATTGCTACTTCTCAAAGGATCTCGTATGAAAGTATTTCAAGTAAAAATCTGACTTAGTATTTCGAAAAACAAACAAAATCAAATACGAGATTTCAATCCCACCAGGAAGAGAGATATTTTCAATAGAAATTCACTTCGCCTTTTATTGTATTGCAACGATTGGATATTTTTCGGCAAAAATTTACGTGAATCTACTTTAATCTACTAGGAACACCATATCTTTAAATGAGCCCAAAAGAAAACTAGTAAAGGACTTAAAAAACTTAATGAAAAGATATATTTTCAGATCGTCGTAGTAGGATCCGTCCTTAATGAATTGTTGAAAATTCACCAATCAATAGATCGATCGAAAGGAAGAGAGGGAAGTCGAGAAAGAGATGCGGTAGCAAGTAAATACATCTCCCATCAACAATACATTTTCGATCTTTGTCAGCTATTGTGTATACCCTTCTGAGGGAGCCTATAAACATTTTCGAATCATTTAGTCATGTGCGCATTTATATTTCTTTTTTCAGCCTTCACGCATTGAATAAACTGTCAGCGAGTAGAATTTCTTTTCGGACGCTCCGAGAAGAATAACATGTAACGCGTCACGATGATCTTCCTCCCTTTCGGCCTTCCTCTTTCTCTCGATCTTTTGGTATCTTTATTGAACGGGCAGGTGTGTCCACAATTCGGCAAAGTATATTTTATCGTAAATTACAATGAAAAATCAATCGAATGTTGGATAAAAGTTTCAGGATTTATTGGACCTCGACGAGGACCAAGCATCGGGCATTTGTACGTTCTCAAAGATGACCAGGTGAATCGATTATACATTATTTCCAGATTGACGGATCGAACCAGCAGGTTTCTCGATCACGAATACAAAAGGGTTTCTCCGACCAACGTGAGAGTATAATCGCTCTCTCACGATAAACGCAGTACCTAATGGGAACAACCAAAACAAAAATAATGCAACAGCAATGATAGCAATTTTAACAAAAATTCATTTAAATGAAAAAAGTCATTATTTAATTACGCCGAAATACAATTAGAATTACCAAAAATTATGGGAAATTATTACAGCAATTATGGAAAGCTAGACAACAACAACTAGACCAATCCTGGTCTAGACTTCCATGGGTTCGTCTAGAATTATCATGGAAGAGAAAACTAGAAGGATTCTACGTAAACTACTATATTCACCAGACACTGTTCTCTTAGCTCGCTTCGACCCAAACGAACCCATCAATGCCGTTGTCTTTGTATTGTCTTCATAAGTGGATGGTTTCAGAATGGTCAAACAGAGAATGCCATATTCTAGAATGTTCAAACTGATATGTTGAATTTTTGTGAGTCGTTTGGAACGATAAGGTCGATGTCGTAATCATTTAAACATGGCAGAGGTCATTGTGATCATTATTACCGGGGGTTACTGTGACAGACTGTGTGATCGTAAAGGGTTAAAAAGAACACCAGCCGTGGGAGAGTTGTGCTTAACCCATTAACCGCCAAAATGAAATTAGCCACAATATATTGATGAAATGTTTATTTTTATATTGTTTACAAACCAAAAGAACGAAAAAGTACAACAAAATAAAAAAAAACATGATTAGGCTCCCCTTGAGGGGGGTGTACACAATTGGGTACAGTAGTATATCAGAGCATATATTTTTTTCAAAACGAGTTTCAAACCTCTTATTCAATATTTATTTTATAGCCACGGATATATGCTTAAAAAAACATATATTGAAATACAAATATATTATTTTCAACAATGGAAATATAAATCTGATCCTACTTATTCGTTATCGCCGCAAAACTCGAAGTTTACAATCCTCGATCTGACAGTTTTAACGTACCTACCCTCCAATGTTAGTGATTGATTATTAGCGTTGCATGTATTCTTACCAACAACAGTCAAATAATTATGTTTGTTATAAAAAATTAGCAGCTACCTTAATTTTTAGTGCTGTACCTGATAAGGTACAGCAGCGCCAAATGGGTTAAGATTACATAATCAGATAAGGAGCCACATCTTCAGTGTTTTTTTCAAATATTCGTGGCATTGGGTCTTGATGACGTTCTGTGGTTATCCAATAGGTTTCGCTAGTAGCCAAAGCTAGTATGGTCCTTGTGAACTCCAACATACGAGGGGCAAGTAAAAAATAAGGTTTCCACATTTTTTTCAAGTATAAGGCATTTTTTATTGCAATAAATAAGTATGCCATCTAAAAGCTTG
Organism: Ophioninae sp. B BG-2022a; assembly: GCA_030522765.1. Classification (NCBI taxonomy): domain Eukaryota; kingdom Metazoa; phylum Arthropoda; class Insecta; order Hymenoptera; family Ichneumonidae; species Ophioninae sp. B BG-2022a. The sequence continues at coordinate 4,776 of JAPYZJ010004125.1, read as the reverse complement.
TACTTTAAACTATTTTTCTACATAGTCGCCAGATTTTTCTACACATTTTTTCTGACGAGTTATCCACTTCTGAAAACCCGCTTCGAAGAACTCCGCCGCTAGGCCACCGATGAACTTAGTGACCTCTTTCTTCACTTCTTCATCTGCACTGAAGCGTTGTCCATCCAAGTGTTGCTTCAATTTCTCGTAGAAAATGTTTTGGTGATTACTAAGTTAAAAAAAAGAACTGACTTCGTTGTCACTAGGTCACCACTTACTTTCGTTGTTATCTCATAAGTAGATCGAACCAGTTGAATCACGAGGCATAGGGGCCATAGTATTTCATCATTATTCCGATTTTCAAAGATTTCCTCTCCGAGGACATCGACTTCTACGACGATTTGAAAATGTCTCCACTGCCGGGGGACACCGTCTGCAAAGGGTTAATGTAAATCGCTATCAGAGCTTTAAGGGGATTAAATAAACGTTGTGTCGTTTACATCATTTGATGAAGTATCATTTCAATTGAGAAGATTCCAACATGTAACCACATCCCTATTTCAAGTAATTCCCCATTGAGCATTGAGACATGTGTCATCTTACCGACCTAAGGTACTTGACCCATTTAAGGCCCGCCTTATTTGTTTTTAAGTACAACGAAAAAAGTATGAATATTGAAATAAAACAAAAATGTTTATTTAATCATTTATTCAATAATCAACGTATTAATAATTATTTTGGTTCAGAAAACAATGTTTATTATTAACTACAAGCTTTAAAAAAAAAGCATCTTCCGGGCCTTATTCAGACCACTGTTCCTAATAAAACCATACCCGTTGTAACTTCGTACAAAAAAAATTTTTTAAATAGATAATCTTCAATTTTTAACTTAAATTCTGATAACAACATGTATAGTGCTGATAAAGCACTACATATAATTAGAATAAAGATTCACTAAGTAATATTGAAAACATTTTTTGTTTTCGAAAGTTTTTGTACGTCGAAATTTAAGAAACGCCTACGTGCGATCGCACGCCCTGCCTTCTATCGATTGCAAATTTGTTTGGGTTCGCATAGCGCGCCGGTTCCTATGGCAATTGCGGATATTAATAGTTGGACCCTCGACGATGAGAGCTCAATCCGTTTGACTTTGTAGTTTTCGATATTTTAAACGTGGGCTTTATTAGGCACTGGGCTTTACATGGGTCAGGTACCTTACGTGTGGTCGTTTATTTTTCTGTTTGTTACGTTAATATCTGACGTTCGGCGATTGATTTGATTTTATGATATAATTAATCTTTGAGAATCTACGTTTGACTTTACATTCAATTTGGCTTTAAATTTACATTTTTTTAGTAGTCAAATTAAATTTAAATTCAATTAGCCAAATTGAAATAAAAATTGCAACGTAGTCAAATTTAATTTAAATTCAATCTGACCACGTTTGTTTGGGATTGTTTGGGTTAGTCAAATTACCCAAACGTAGTCAAATTGAATTTAAATCCAATTCGACTTTAAATTCAAATAATGTTAAGGGAATGAAACAGTCATCACGAAACAACTAGTACATCCTTTTAAGCCCAACCCCAACCCTGTTTGGACATTGTTCATTCATAATCAGGTGTTTGAATATTCCTCAAAATCTTTACCCAAAAAATCCCTAGGTCCCTAAAAAGCTCTAGCTCATTGAGAGTCCTGGCGAACACCTGATATGGAAGTGAGACATTATATCACGTATATGTGCGTGCGTAGACGCCCACGCGATCTTGCGGAGGCGCGCGCGTAGCCTCAATTTCCAGGTGAATCTAATCTAATAAAGCAATTAAGTTAATACACCGTCGATCCAGACAAGGGCCGTCATTATTGATCCCCTTTAATTATGTGGCCAAAAATTTGTTGTTGTTTTTTTTTCCTTACTCTCCTTCCCTTCGGCGTGTATGCCTACGTATACGCTTTTTGGGCGATTGGATCTCTCGCGCGCGTCGAATATCCTGGGCTCCGTTCTCTTTCTCATGCTCTCGCACCACCGTACTCCGATCGGGCTTTCTTGTTTGATCAGCGAATTTAACCGGGCCTTAAACCAACAAGAGACGCCCGGCAACCGCTCAACGCCTTTTTGAATATGAGCATACACGTGTATACAATACACGAACACACTCCGGTTTTTTTTTTTCATCTCACGGTCCACACGTACTCATTTGTTATGATCGATGACCTATCCGAGAATAAAACCTAGTTTTTTGATGAATCCCTATTTCGACGAATGGCTCTTTTGAACTTTTAAGCCTCTATATCATGATGTAGACTGTAAGCAACATACGGTTCGACCTACCACTAAATTCATACGTTTCGTTTTTTGACATTATATTGCACTGTATACCGCAGTCTACAAACAGAAGTAACGAACAGGTACTAAAACTTATCACTAGATGGCGTTACCTGTCACAAATTGAAGTTTTTTTCACAAAGTCGTTACTGGTTTGAACATGTTCGCGTGTGATCCGAATCGAAAATTATTTAAAAATAGTTTTTTCGTGTTTTGAGGCTTTATTGTGAATAACGTGGACAGGTAAGTGTTTAAATATTTGATATTTGACGTTATCGATTACTTTTTTTTTCATTATTTTGCTCTTTTTTTGTAAATTTGTTTGGGTTTGTTTTTCTTCTTTTTTTTTTTGGAAAATAATTGAATAAATGAAAAACTATGAAACACGTATATTCTTATTTTGTTTTGATTATCCGTAAACCACAAAAAATAAAAAATCCATGTTTTTGAGTTGTAGAAGGTTAAGCATTTTTGTAATCGCAGCAGTGATTTTGCTGTGTTGATGTCTTCCACTCAATTTTTTTCGTTTTTGTATCGAGAGAACAATTATTCACTGGGGTACTGATAATATTTGTAGAAGAAAATGTGTGCACGTGCAAATCATAATCGAAAATGCATGAAGAATTCGGGATGCCACGTGACCACGAGAGATTGGAAAGAATGTTTTTTTTTTCTTTTATATAATTAGTGTAGAATTGTTGTTATGTTTTGATAGTCTCTTAGGTTAGGTACTCGTGCCTTTCTTTCGTAGTTTCCTTCTTTTCTATTGTGCTTCAACTATTGTTTCTTTTTCAATAAAAATTTCATTGAAATCTACTCTAACATGTGTCGAATAACGTATCTTTAATTGGGCCAAAAAAGTACCATCAAGAGTATATTAAAGAATCATTTAAAAAGTATTTTCTGATCGTCACGGATTCTCCTTAATCGATCACAAAATAAATATAGGACAATTTTTCGGGCTAGAAAAAAAAGGTTGTTCGATCGACGCCATGCAACGCAATCATAACTCGTTCCGAAACTCCGTAAACAAAAAAAGGTAGTGCAACGTAGTTCGTACAGATTCTCTACTTTTCGTGTACACTTTTTTTTGCACGTTCAATGGGTCAAGCCAGGGGGCGTCCGGTTCGCTCTTAACGCGCTTATGACAAGCGCCCCGACGTCTGTTCGCGGCCAATTACGTGATTACGGATGTAACACCTAAAGGTTGCTGTGGGAGGGGTTGTATTATAAAACGTGTGTTCTCGAAGCGGGGTCACGGTAAGACAGCGATGTGGCTCCTCATCGCATCGCCTCAATTCCTCCTTCTCTCTATACTTGCACCTCTTATTTCTCACCGATTTCTTTTCTTTTTTTTTTTTCTATATTGCAACGAAAGCTTCGCCGCTTCACTCTGGTGAGCGTGAAAATGAGCGGGGGTGCTTATATACAGGGTGACTGAAAATTCGACACTTTCCTTCTAAGGAATAAAAGTAGAGGTCATTCGCAGTAAACAAGGTCATATAATAGAAGAGGTATTTGCAGTAAAGAAGGTTATGTAATAGCAGAGGTCGTTCGCAGCAAACAAGGTCATATAATAGTAGAGGTCGTTTGTAGTAAATAAGGTCATATAATACTAGAGGTCATTTGCAATAAAGAAGGTTATATATGAGTAAAGGTCCTTTGAATTCCTAAATAAAGGTTATGTGATAGTAGAGGTCGCTTGTAGTAAACAAGGTCATATAATACTACAGGTCATTTGCAGTAAACAAGGTTATATAATACTAGAGGTCATTTGCAGTAAACAAGGTCATATCATAGAAGAGATATTTGCAGTAAAGAAGGCTATATAATAGTAAAGGTCGTTTGCAGTAAACAAGGTCATATAATAGTAGAGGTCGTTTGTAGTAAATAAGGTCATATAATACTAGAGGTCATTTGCAATACAGAAGGTTATATATTAGTAAAGGTCGTTTGCATTCATTAGAGGAAAGTAACCAAATATGGAATAGTATCCCTAATATGGAATACCGCCATTTCTCAAAAACTAATATTCCTAGCTACAAAAAATAGTGATCTTCTGTGTCTTTCCATCATTATACTCGCGTACAGTTTTCAACTTGTCAGTCGGACAAACGTTGCGGCCGTGGTGAGAGTGTTTCCTCTGGTGCTGTGGCAAAAGTTTTTAAGCTATGTAAAAAATAAGTATTTCTCAAAACGTGATTGGAAATAATAAGGTTTTTCTTATAACTATGCATTAATTACATGTTCTTTTTATTGTTTTATAGGTTTTTTTCTTGTCTGATTGTGTTTAGTAAAAAAATCTGATATAAGTATTGATTAGTTTGAAATTTCCAAATATGGACAGTGCGTGGGGTCTAAATATGGAATATGAAAAAATACTAAGAAGAAGTACATTTTGATACAGACAATGAGCATGATGCCGCCATAGGACTGGAAGCTCTTGCCTCAGAAGATACAGAGTGTATGTT
>JAPYZJ010004123.1:0-13635 GCA_030522765.1 Ophioninae sp. B BG-2022a | reverse complement strand
AAAAAAAAAAAAACAATTTCGCTAAATAATAAATCTAAGGAAATAAAAAAATCAGAAAAGAAATTTCGTTGCGTCGCAACGATGCGAACTTCAAGTCCCTTGAAAAATCCAAAGAACAGAAAATACAATAACCGACCAATTCCCTCTACACAAAAACTCTCGAAAAATTAAAATTCTGCAAAAATTCAACAATATCATTAAGAAACGTCACTATAGAAAATGGCTAACCCAAATGATCCTCATCAGTTCTGAAACCCCAAAACACCAGAAAAAAACACTTTCACACATAACAATCTCGTGCTAATATCCACTCGATCGACCACTCATTCGTTTCTCATTTAATTTGAATTACTACTATCGCGAAAGAGTAGGTAACAGATTAATCACTAGTATGAGCAGGAAGGATGGAAACAGTTGGGAACGGAATCGCCTCGATACAGACGAGTCACGTGGTTTTTAAGTGCCGACGAGTCCGGGAAACCTGGTGAACGAAGGGTAATGAGACTTCCGCGAATCCGAGTTCGCATATCCTGGTGTATTATCGGGCGAATGATGCCCCCCCCCCCCCCTCGCCGCCCCCCCCCCCCCCCCCCGACCTGACTCTATCTCTTCATTCATACACTTCCAACATGCACGAGCATACATTGATACGAACGTAGTTGAAGCTTTCACCACCCACTCGGTTCCTCGTGAACGACGAACCTGTTCGTTGAATTGCAATTTATATCGATCAATAATACCCTCCCCCCCCCTCCTCCTCCTCCTTCCTCCATCAACCCGGTGCTATCGCAACCTCAAGCGTAATTCTCCACTCAGATCCCCTCGGGGCTGCTCTGGCTGTTCCTAACAATGACTCCCGGCCCCAACCCTGATCCGTTTGTATCTGCCTACAGAGGGCGAGCTTAATTGAAAGGTCGTCAACTCCTGCCACGTAATACATGTCCCGATAATAGGACGACCTAATTTTCCGGCCACCCAGCGTTCCCCGAAAAATGACGTCGATGAGGAAAATGTAGATATCGATGTCAGTATCGATATTGTGTGTATTCATGTCCTCGTCGTTCCTCGTTAGAACGGAATCTGTTTTTTTTATTTTTGGATTGCGTAATTTTTTTTTTTTTGGTATTTGGGTTTCGTGTTTTCGTCGTTCCTCGTTGGAACGGAAGATGATATTTTTTATTTTTGTATTGTGTAATTTTTTTTTTTTGAGTATTTGGGTTGTATTTTCGTAATGAATGATTTTTAACCGTCAGCCCGTGAACGTGGGTCGTTTTTGCTCAAAATTTCATTTCGAATATTCTTGAACATGTAATTATTTAATTATCAAGATTTGTATAATTACTGAGACAGTTTACTTCCGACTTCGGTGAAAAAAAAATTGAGAAATTAAAAAATAATAATTTTCGTTGCGAACTTTAATTTCATTGGAGGAAGAAGAGAAACAAGGAAACAAGGAAAACGAGGAGATCACTGGGAACGGGTAAAAGCGCAAAGGCGCTTATCCATGACGAAAAATACGAATAAAAACAAACAAAAAATAAAAAATAACGAAACTCGTGGAACGAAGAAAAGTACCAGCGAGGGAATAAGCTTTAGCGAGAGTACGTGCTAAAACGAAAACATCTGCAAAACACGTACTTAATTACGATGTTGCCCAATTATACCGCTGTTGTTTTCCTGCGCGCGCACACACACCCACGCATAACCTAAATTCTCGTTTATGGCTCGCGATAGATAGCTGATGTAGTCAGAGGGTGTAGCATTCGAATTATACCCGAAAAGGTAAACAGCGAAGAAAAAAAAAAAAAAATTCTGTCTTCTGCCTCTTCGCTTGATCTGCGCGATAAAACGTCACGCATTTGTCGATCATGTATTTACGTAATACACCGGTCTCGTATTTTTCGTTCGATCTGCAAAATGGATAAATTCGTTACGTTTAAGGCATTTTAGGATAAAAAAAAGCGCGATTGAAAGATAATAAGGTTATGCAACGGCCGGAAAGCTTTTAGGGGGTGGGGTAGAAGACCCGAACTTCGATTGACCAGACGGATCAAAATTCTGAATATTGATAGTCCGAAACTAAAAATTTCGTAAATTTTTGCTTTTGTTTGGGTTCGTTAGTTTGATTTTAAACCCTTGATTTTAAACAAACCCAAACCTAAGGCAAAAATTTACGAAATTCGTAGTTTCGGTAAATACAAATTCGGAATTTTGAGCCTTCTGGTCAATCGAAGTTCGAGTTTTCTACCCCACCCCGCTTTTAGTATGGCGAAGACATCGTTGTTTCAAATTTAAATCGATTTTATTTTGTGACTTTTACCTTTACGAAAATACTGAACTCGTTTATCTCTAAACTCCTTTTTTTACACCTAACTTGACGTTTAATTCAACTTTTAAGTGGGAAAGAAATAATTTGTTATACAATTAACCCCTTAACAGGTGAACATTAATGTTTTGCAATTCAATCTACAAGTTGGAAAAAACGGTTTTTTCAAATTCGTTTTCTAATTGAGGCAAAGAGTCACGTACAGTTCAATTCAAATATTTTTATTTTTATTTCTGTTGAAGTTTATTTTGAAATTCATATTTAATTAAATTAACCTCGTTTCCAAATAATCTCCTTTATTAAGATTTTTTTTTTATTTCCATTTCTATTAAATCTCACTTTATTTTCAGTTACTTTTACACTTCAACTCATTTTTATTTCATTTGACTGACTCATTAATGTTTTCGAAATGGAATCCTGCAGCGATGAAATTTCGAACGTTGCTCTTCAGTGATGAAAATTTCGACCTACCGCCGCGTTGAATGTCGCTACTCAAACTTCTCTCTCTCTCTCTCTCTCTCGTTCGGAGTGTTTGCACGATTCAACGCAATATGATATGGTTGTAAAATAATACGGTGAAATATATCGTGCGATAGGACACGGCCATTATTATTCTCTATATGTAATAGCTCCTGGTTTATATACCTGTGCGGAGCTTAAACGCGAGAGAGAGAGAAAGAGAGAGAGAGAGAGAGCGAGATTACGGACTATCTGCTCTAGGGAAGGGAACCTCCTCTTCGTGAGAGTTGCAAACAGGAAACGGTATTCCGGTCTGACTTTTTGCGTAGACCTCGTATGTAACCCAAGCTCGGGTTCGTTCGTGTCCAACACTGCTTCTCTTCCTTCGTACCCCTGTCGTACCGCTACGCATCGACGTACAGAGCACTTGAGCAATCGTCTCACGCTCGATGTACATTCGTCTCGCAAGGTGAGTCCACGCGCATTATCGTATACACTACATATATGTACACCTATCGAATCGACACTTATGAAAGACTGCGCCCTTCTTCGAGCTCGTACAGTTGCAAAGGTCCACTTCGTCGACGGAGTCAATCAAATAATGATAATAATAACAATGGTGATTATGATTGTCAGGACGACCATGCTGATGACGATGACAACTATTATCTTCATCGTCATCGTAATTTATTTTCATGATTATTATTATTATTATATTATTTTTATTATAAATAATTATGAATCTTTACTATTTTAATAAAATTGTAATAATCAGGAATATTTATTATTTTAATGAATCTTTATTTGTGTAATATTTTTGTAATATAATTACCATTTATGATTATTCTTTCTTTAATTTTTTAATTTTCTTGTTTATTATTATTATTATTATTATTATTATTATTATTATCATTCGTATCATTTATTTTTGTCACTTTTTCGATGATTATTATTGATGTTTGGAAATATTTTTTACATTATTATTGATATTAGATATTATTACTTATTACTATTACGTTATTAATATTATTTTAATTTAATTTAATTTTATTTCATTTTTATTGATGTATGTATTTATGATTATTTCGCTGTTGTTTTTATTCTTTAATTTGTTTTGTTTCTTAACTTTTTTAATTTTCTTGTTTATTATTTTTATTATTATTATCATCATCATCCTTATCGTTTATTTTTGTCACTTTTTGGATGATTATTGTTGATGTTTTTAAATATTTTTTCCATCATTATTGATATTATTATTACTTACTATTATTGTGTTATTAATATTATTTTTATTATTTTACTTTATTTCATTTTTTATTTGTGTATATATTTATGATTATTTCGCTGTTGTTTTTTACCGGTGAAAATGGTCTAGCCGAGCTAACGTAAAACACAGAGTATCGTGTTATCATCATTGTTATCGTTACGATTACGATTGTTTTCAATTGAAAACTCGGTGAAAGTGGTGGATCGTTGAGCGGTGACCCGTAATCGGATTGCGAAAAGACGATGAGAGAGAACGTCTCGGGATACTCGATTGTTCGACACTCTCATAAAAGTGCAAACCGTAAACCATAGAACTCGAGTATACAGTGTGTACGCGGCACGTTGCGCACGCTCGTTTACGCTTACAACGCGTAACGAGACGGTGTACTTTTCTCGCGCCCCCTTTTAGATTGACCGCCTGTAGCGCGCGGTGCGTGATGCGACAAGACCGCCCTTAAGGGGTTAGGCCACTGCGGGGATAACGAAAAAAAAAAAAAAAAAAACGTTCATCGCTCGAAGCAACAGTGCAAACCATTAGCGCGTCGTCTGTTGGGCGCGGTAACGACCGACGCGTTTACGACGCGTGTAGAAACTGGTTAACAAGACGAAAGAATTTTTTTTTTCCTTTTTTTTTCGAATTTGATGTAACATTTGTTGCGGCAATGTAACCGTTTATCATTCTTGGCAAAAGCGAGCTTTGAGGATACGGAAAATCGACGCGGTCCTTGAAGGACCGCCCGAAATTGATCATTAACAATGAATAATAAATAAATTATATTATATTATAATTATAAATAATATTATAAGTATATGATATTATAAATCATAAATTATATTATATTGTAATTATTAATATTAATATAAGTACATGATATTATAAATAATAAATTATATTATATTATAATTATGAATAATATTATAAATATATTATATTATAAATAATTAATAAATTATATAGTTACAACGACCAAGCCGCGTGACCTTAAATCCATTGGAACGCAATCGAAATATACTGTTTTTTAAGAATTTTCTTTGGATGCTTTAAGGCTATTAAAAATCGTACTTTAGCCAAATATCTTTGGCAAATTTAAACTGTAAAAATTCCTATGTTAGCCTAATGTCTTTGGCAAAATTGAGCTAATAAAACGACTTTTTTAAAATCAATTTTGGTTGGAAACTTTGGACTACGAACACCATTTCTTTTAGCAATTTTTTTGTTGGTAAATTTCAGCTATAAAAATTCGTATTTTAGCCAAATGTCTTTGGCAAATTTGAGCTATGAAAATTCCTATTTTAGTCTAATGTTTTTTGCAAAATTGAGGTACGAATATCACTTTTTAGACGATTTTCTCTCGAAAATTTGGGCCTTTCAAAATTATTTTTATTATTATTATTTTATTATTATTATTATTTTATTATTAACAGCGATTGGGAAATCAACTTGAAAAAAATACGATACAGTAATAAAATAGAAAGAAAATTTGGTTCCGGGCGAATCCTGAAGCTCTCGATATCTCATGAACTCGATATCCTGAAACTTTGTTATTCAGCATGACTGAATCGGAGTAATTACGTGGAACAGTGTGATCGATAAATTTTTTGTTCGGATTACGAATCCGTGATGTATTCGTATTTTCCCACGATTATATATGCGTACAGCATACACTGCACACATAGCCGCGTAATAACGTATCGAACTGTCTGCAATTGAATCTAGAAACGTAATAATTATTTGCACACACTTCCCTCGTTTTCTCGTACGGAGTGCAAGAACTTACGAAGATTTATATGGAGATAGATATCGAGGGGAAAATGTGCGAATAATTACTGCGTTTCTAGCGTCAATTGCGGACGGCACGATTCGAATAATCGCGTGATGGCTGGAACTCGACGCGCGTGTGAGATTCGAAGCAAGTGAATGCCAGAAGGCGTGATAGCGGATGGTTGAACGTGCGCGTGTGTGTCGTTGATCGGTCGCGCGTTCGTATAGTTTCGTATAGAAAGATATGTTCGGCATCATCATCGTCATTATCATCATCATCACAGTCATAATTGTCGTCATCATCATCATCATCATAATCATCATCACCGTCATCGTCATTGTGATAATTAGCATCATCATCATCGTCGTCATCATGAAAATCATTATCATCATGAAAACCATCATCATCATGAAAATCACCATCATCATGAAAATCATCATTATCATGAAAGTCATCATCATCATCATCGTCGTCATCATGAAAATCATCATCATCATGAAAATCATCATCATCATGAAAATCGCCATCATCATGAAAATCATCATCATCATGAAAATCATCATCATCATCATCATCGTCGTCATCATGAAAACCATCATCATCATGAAAATCGTCATCATCATGAAAATCATCATCATCATGAAAATCGTCATCATCATGAAAATCATCATCATCATCGTCGTCGTCATCATGAAAATCATCATCATCATCATCGTCGTCATCATGAAAATCATCATCATCATCATCGTCGTCATCATGAAAATCATCATCATCATTAGCAACATCATCATCATCGTCGACATCATGAAAATCGGGGTGGAGTAGGAAACCCGAACTTCGAATAACCAGAAGGCTCAAAATCCCGAATTTGAATATTCCGAAACTACACATTTTGTAAATTTTATAAAGGTTTACGAAACTTGGGTTTGTTTGGGCCCGTTAGTTTAATTTTAAAGCCTTGATTTTAAACAGACCCAAACAAACCCAAAAATTCACGAACTTTGTAATTTCGGTGTATTCAAATTCGGAATTTTGAGCCGTCTGGTCATACGAAGTTCGGGTTTCCTACCCGACCTCTGAAAATCATCATCGTCGCCATCATGAAAATCATCATCATCATCATCACCACCATCATCATTAACATCATTATCATCATCATCATCACACTGATAATCACCAGCAAGAACCCACGGAAAAGAGGAATCTCCTGACGGTTGAACTCTTTTTTCGCATAATTCTCAGTCCTTTTACTGGCGTTTCTTCGACTCGTTCGACTATTTTTCTTCCTTCGTGCTTCGATCCGTGTCCTTGGACACGCAGCAACCGCGAAGCGGTAGGAAATAAAAATAAACAACAGGGAGAAGCTAAAAGGGAGGTGGGGGGGTGGGAAAAGAAAGATATTCGCGAGCAAGAAGCGATGATCCAGAGAAAGAACATACCGGACAAGAAAGAAACGAAATGAGCAAGCGGTAGACGAAAAAAGGGAAGATGGGGAGTTCGAGTTGCGAAATAACACGGAGAAAGAATCCTCTAATGTGGACCCTCGCGTGAGCCAACTGCCAATTCCGATGAAACCGTATGTAAGATCGGCTTCATTTCTTTTGTCAAATCTTTCTTTTTCTTTTTTACTGAAAACAATCTTCGAGTATTCTTTTTCGTGGAATTTTCAACGCCAAGTTTGACCTAAGAATTGCCACATCGGTAGGACAAAAAATTATCGACTTTTCTACAAATTTTGTACATTAAAAAAAAACGAAACGACTTTTTAATTTCATCGTCTACCTGTATGCGATTTTCGATTCTTTTGTAAAAATGAAAACTGGATGAAACGCACTTCGAAGTATTCGATTGAGAAATACACCGAATTTTCTATTTATGAAAATACTCAGAATTCACCTCTGTAACTTTGTAAATATATTCTTACATAGTTTATCCATCAAGATAATAAACAAATCAATAAACAAAAATGTCAGTTCAGACATTCTAAAAAAGGACGTTTTTGAGTCTTCCCTGAACGAAAAATCCAACGAAAAATGCGAAAGTTAAAATTTACTTATCACTGAATTATTATGAATCGAAGGATCAATTACAAGCCCAAATTTGTACACAGCTGCCAATATATTAAGTTGGGGAATAAGTTCGTAGCGTTTTTATATATTTTTTATTTTACAACGATTTTTTTGTTGTTTGACAAAGTGTATTATATTAATTCGATAGAGTTCTTTCTGTTCTGCAAAACTGTGCTATTCGTCTTTTTGAGTAATTTAATTTTCTATTACTTTCGAGGCTTAGCAATTAATTATTAAAAGCAACATTTTCGACACTTCTTCTTCGCTTTTCATCGAGGCCAAAAAGCTACTGAAGCAGCCTGAGAGATTTTCAACGTCAAAAATATTGTCGAAAATGCGAAAAGCACGTTTCATAGATGTTGCTTTTTACCTTTCGGATATTCCACTTCTAAACCTCAAAAGGAATAAAAAATTTAATTATATTTTCTACGCCTCAAAAGTAATAAAATCTAATTTCTAAGCCTCAAAAGTAATAAAAAATTAAATTACTCAAAAAGACGATTAGCATAATTTTGTAGAGCAAAAATAGCTCTACCTAATAAATATTATAACACTTTGTCAAACGGGAAAAAAATGGTTGTAAAACAAATGAAAATATAAAAACGCTACTAACTTATTCCCCATCTTATTAAATAGAGTTATCGGAAAACCTCATAAATTACGGAAGAATCTTCATTTTCAAATGTTCAAGAAGTTCAAAAGCACTCACCGAAAATTTTCAGTAGATACGTTAAACCTTACGATTGGAAAAAAACCAAAAAGAATTTGATGCACTGAAAAAAAAGGACGCGAACATAAAACAGTAATAATAATCGCTAATGAGGAACGTTTCAAGTGCGTGTACGTTATGAGCATTGTAAAAACGAAAAAAAAGAGTATTAGGTACGTAAACGACAAAAGCCACAAGGAATTTCCGGCAGAAAAATTTGATCGAACGAGTCGGTCGCAGAACCCGAAAACTTTCGTCATCGCGAGAATGCGCTTGCGCAATTTCACTGGCATTCCAATACCGTTGGAATGCACGGAAAATTAATTGGAATTACCTGAATTGTCGTTCGCCCGTTTAGCGTAAAAAAAGTCAACGGTTTTGTAGGAATCCTCTTTGGAAATGTTCAACCTGAATCGAAAATCGTTTTTTAAGATTCTGTACCAGAAAAGGAAAAAACGGAAACTCTATAGGATCACTCTGTCTGTCAAACCCTTTATTTCGGGAACCCGTGGAGATATCGAGTTAAAATTGGAACCATATACTCAGGTCAACAGTCGTTTGAAGCTATGAAAAAATCAAACTTCTAAGTTAACGTAAAAAGAAGATACGATTTATGCCATAAAAAAACGTATATTTCTGCTCTCAAGGAAATCAAAATTGATGGGGTATTTTCCGTTGACCTAGAAATATGAAATTTGGCAAATTATAATAGTTTACTAAAACTATAAACAATAAATTCAAAACTATACATTTGTAATAAAATCTTTAAAAAAACTCGGAAAATACTGCGCAATTGGATTCCTAAACTATTTTTTAATATGTATCTACAAATTTGTACGGAACCCTCGATGGGCGAGTCCGACTCGCACTTGCCCGGGTTTTTAATTTTTTATTTCTATTTTTTCAACTTCCCAAAATTCAAGCCCAGAGAGCAATTCGAACAACGAAAATCACGAGATGCATTCTTCAGAACTTTTATTTTGAGATGTAAAATAAAAATGCCAAAAATATGATTTTTTTATTATAACAAAAAAAATAAAAACGATAATATTGAAAATTTTTTTGTTTGCGAAATTCAATGCCTCGTGGTCCTTTATAAATCCTATCTTTACGTAGGTACACACACGAGAGAAGTTGGATCAGGGTTTCATCATGTCTTCAAAGCTTACGGGCAAAGAGTCGGCGAGGGGGAGCACAGGAGGAAGGAGGATACATGAGTCACGACGAGATGTGCCGAGACAAGTTTTGCGCGTTGTTGCACTCTCGGCGCAACTATCGGTGACTTTGCGGACATTGCAAGAATTTTTATTTTATTGCGAGCGAGAAACGAATGCGACTTTCGTTGATCATCAACGAAAACCTGTCATAAAAAAAAGGTTTTTGATAATAGAAATTTTTTAAAAAGTTAAAAAAAAAAACATATTAATGACAGTTCTTTTTTTTATTTTTTTTTTAACCTTATAACTATTCTATTATAATAATACATCTTCTTCTTCTTTCCTATAATACCAAAAATAATGCTTTTCATTTTTTGTGAATGAAAAATTATTAATAATTATTTATTAATTATAATTTAAATTTAATTTAATAAAATCAATTAGTAAAATTTAGTAAAATTAATAAGTAAAATTGACAAGTAATTTAAAAAAATTAAGACATGTTTTTGCATTGAAAAAAAACCAAAATTGATTTTAACGAAAAAAAACGATAATATCATCGTAAAAAAAAGAAGATTAAAAATGTTCCAATTTACTGGGATATTTCTTGACAATTAAAAATTCAATGCAATCAGAATCCATTCATCGAGCGATACTCCACAACTCAGTTTCTTGTCGTTTCTTCTTTTTTCGAATTCCACGGGGGGGGGGGGGGGGGGGGGGGGGGGGGGGGGGGGGGGGGGGGGGGGGGTTAACTTCCGCGAGGCAGAGGAGTTGCAAAAGGCGGAACCTTGGAGGAACCACGAAGATTCATGACAAAGAGAGCGTCGAGGACTCGACTCGACGTTACCTTTTTGTCGTACTTGTATGCAGGTTAGGCTCGGTCACGGAGCGAGGGTTATCGAAAAGAACGCGGAGAAAAGCGAAGCTGGAAATTGCATTTGTGTTCGTCACGGTTGTACTTGGCGTGCTGACCGAAAGAAAGAAAGAGAGAGAGAAAGAGAGACAGAGTCATCCACTGAGGACTCGCAAGAATTGTATTCATTGCGCCCAAGGCTCGGCATTGTGCTGTAGCATTTTTATATTGAGGTCCGTACGTCAAGAAGCGATAAATCGAAAAATTTCGCAGTTTCGAAGTGCGTTACGTTCGAGTGCTCGAGTACCCGAAGAGGTTTTAAGTACCGTCCAGGTGTAGAGACCAGGTGTCTAAATCCACTGGACGGTTCATTCGTAAGAAGATCAAAATTAAACGATACTTTTGTTGAAGGTGGTTGAACGGGATCAAAAACACGAGGCGACTATCCCAAATCCTACGTAAAGACATAACGAATTGAAAGAATGAACTCGTTGGGTTCATTTAGTTCCTTAAAACTCTTAGTTATTAATTATTAGGTGTAGTAAAAAGTTATCCATTATTCTTCCAATAGATGGCTTTAAACTCTTAGTTTTCTTCTCATCCTTTCAATTCTTAGTTATTAATTATTAGGTGTAGTAAAAAGTAATCCATTATTTTTCCAATAGATGGCTTTAAACTCTTAGTTTCCTTCTTCTCCTTCCAACTCTTAGTTATTAATTATTAGGTGTAGTAAAAAGTCATCCATTATTCTTCCAATAGATGGCTTTAAACTCTTAGTTTTCTTCTCATCCTTTCAACTCTTAGTTATTAATTATTAGGTGTAGTAAAAAGTAATCCATTATTTTTCCAATAGATGACTTTAGTTATCTAGATCTCGCGTTGTACAAGTCCGATTGGGTTGTACAAACTCCTGCGGTAGTTTAGTAATTGGTTGATTCATTTTGTGATTGGATGACTCCAGAAAATAATGGATTTCTTTTTACTACGCATAGTATTAACGATGAAACGTCACTTTGATAAATTCACATTACGAACTGAAAAGGAGATCGAGAAAAAAAGTTATGATCGATTTTCCATGGAAAAAACTTGGTGATTGCCGGTGAAGACAATACGACACGTTTCTTTGCATGCGCCCAATGCTTTCGGGCAAATACGATCAAAGTTCGCTTGCGATACACATGGTAATAAGATTTTTCTTTTCCATTACCCAGGAGTTTTCCTTTCTCTCTCTCTCTCTCTCTCTGTTTCTTGTTCCCTCTGGAATTACAAATGGATACACGTCGGCCCTGTTGTGCAGTGACTGAATGCATCGCCGATGCACCCAGCCGTAGAACTTGCCGCGAACTGGAAAATGGTTTTCCGTGAAACGATTACGCCACGAACGGCGTGACGTACTCGTCTGTTCCTCCGTATCACCATCAACCTCCTCGTCCTCCTGAGCTTCCCTCTTTTCTCCTCCTCTTCCTTTTCCTTTTTCTCCCCTCCTCGCCCCTCTCTCTCTCCGTCAATTGACGTTCTTTCTTTCTCCTTTCTCTTCTCATTCATTCCTGGGTTTTGTCTTCTGCCATTTTCCTTCTTTCTCGACCTTTCCTCATTTTTTTTTAACGTCTTTTTTTAACTTTGTTTCCTCTATCAATAGAATTATTAAAATTGAAAAATTAACTCGATATTGAAGTTCATTCTTGAAATCGAACAATCGAATTCTAGAGTTACGAGACTAACCGAAGACATTTTGAAACCCTTGGATCAGAAGGTAATTCGAAAAAAAAAAGGAAAAAAATATATTTCACGATATTTTCGGTCCATGAATGTCCCGGTCGTAATTCCAACCACCAAGGTTGCAAATTCCTCTTCCGGTTGGTCAATTCCGCTTGCTTCTGCGTTTTCCATTTTTACTTTTTTTTTTTTCGTTTTTTTTATTCAAGGAAATTTCATTCCCTTCCCTCGATTGATATCGCAACGAGTTTTCTCGTGTTGTCGCAACGAGCTCGACACGTAAAAAAATGTTTTCGCGGTATGCGGAACGGTATGGTGTTTTGTCCCTAGTTGTTTTTTTCCTGAAACGCGGTTGCTCACGTTTCTCGACAGAATTAAAACCGCAGTGCTCCAGCTACGGCCCCCCACCCCTCACTAACATTCTATTGCAGCCACAAACTTTGGTCCACCGTGTACGCATTAAAGCACAAAAAAAAGAGAATTAAAAGCAGGATATACGTAAAAAGCAATCGCGGAAGGATTAAGGGCTTCTCTTAATGTTTCCGAGCTTAAAGTTAAAAAAAAAAACATTTTTCGTTTTCATACCCCTTTTTTATAGACTAAGCTCTTAACTACGCGACGAAATTTTCATCAAAGTTGCGCAACGGTAAGCCTGGTCACTTTAAAAGTGATAAAAACGAAAATGCTTTTTACGCTGATAAAAAAAGCCGATGTGTCAAGAGTGTAAAAAAAAAAATCAGTTAACAAATATTTTAGTTTTTCCAATTTCGAAGTAATCGTATCACAGATAACAGATGTTGAGAAAAAAGGATATTTTTGTAATGAAATTTGGTAGAGGTATTTCGAAAGAAATTTGACACGCAAATTAGATTTTTCGATTATTTCACGTATGTTTCGATAATGATATTTTTTCAATAACTCTTCAATTGTTAATTTAATAATATAATCAAAGTTGTAAAAAAACGATTTTGATGATTTTTATGAAAAAATCGTAAAAAACTTCTGAAAACACGATTTTCACGATTTTTTCATGAAAATTTTGGGTTTTGGGGAAAATTAATTGTAGATTCGTGCTCAGGGGATCAAATTACATTAAAATAAACCATTAAGAAAAATATTAAAAATCGAAAATTTTTTTCGATTTTAGGGCCAAAAAAGTTTTTTCCCTCATTCATCGATAACTTTTTTCCCTTTAGGATTTGGCACTCCACTATGTGCTCAATCTCTTCGTTACGATTTTCTCTTCAAAATGCTTTTTTAATTATTGAAATCCGATGATTTTTCGATTTTTGGCAGAATTTCAAAGTTGGACCA